>JAPYZR010007882.1:0-12147 GCA_030522945.1 Trichopria nigra | reverse complement strand
TGACATTCAATTCAAATAGGACTCCGGGCTGTTGACTTTGATTGTATTATCAAAATTAGGTGATTTTGTAACCCCTACTAAAGAATTACAAAATTGTGCTCACAAATTAAATACTTTGCCAGTGTGCGGAGAGCGAAGTCGTGGAAATGGACGTTTTCAGAATATTACAAATAGCACGAAATCTGGAAACATTAAATTTAAAGTTATTATGTATATAGTATGCAACTTTGTATAAAATATTCATAATAAAGAACACGGAATAGTTGTGGTTGACTAAACTCATATTGTAAACTAAATTATAAAAACTTTATTATTGAGGCCCGAAGGGCCGAATCAGGACAATCTTGCGAGCGAAGCGAGCCGGGGGTCCAGGGGGCAGAGCCCTTTGGTGGGGTTGGCGGCCGGAGGCCCCTAGTTTTTTATTGGATGTTTGATCGATTATAGTTTAAAACTCCACGATTTGATGAAATAACATGTAGTCATTTTTTCGAGTGATCAAATGCAATATACCTACGGTTTGGGTAGAAGTAGTAATTAGAAGTCGAAATATGTTCAAATGTCTGATCTCCGATCTGGATGAAGTGTCTATATCAATGGTACAAGGTAGTATTTAAAATTTCATTGATATTGTGATTTGGGTAAAATGTATGATTTATGTTTGTAAATATATATATTGTTTTTATTATAAAAATGCCCGTAGTTATTATATTGAACTTTTTTTTACATATCTGTTATTTCACATAAAAATTTATAACAGAACTATATCGGACCAATTCAGGTCTGTAGCACTTGCGTTGTCGAGAATATTATAAAATAAGAATATAACATTATTACTGGAATATATTTAGGTTCGAAGGCCTATTATATACGATACGCTAGTA
The DNA here is from genome assembly GCA_030522945.1 of Trichopria nigra. Taxonomy (NCBI): domain Eukaryota; kingdom Metazoa; phylum Arthropoda; class Insecta; order Hymenoptera; family Diapriidae; genus Trichopria; species Trichopria nigra. Next base: position 11,266 of record JAPYZR010007882.1, on the reverse strand, counting down.
TAAGGCTAATACTTACAAAGCCCATGCAAATGGCGCATTTCAAAAAGATCTATTAATAGATGTTATCTGCAATCGTCATTTACTAAGAACCATTACACCGCAATATATCGTTTCGCTAATTAAAAATACGCTCGCAAAAAGCAATGAAATCACTAGACAACTTTTATTGCTTTCTAGCGTGTTAACGAATTCACGTTACCCAGATGAATGTTACCCAACGTTTGATGCGGGTGTAAAAATGGCCCACATTAACGAGTAATAAGGATTACCTTTGTTCATAAATGATGGCAAATTACGGCCTCCGTAGGCGACGTAAGAGCGCGTGCGGTTGCACAGGATCGGCGCGTATTAGATGATCTCAGACGGAAAGGGGGAGGAGACGATATACACTCTCCAGAAATTAATAAACTCGATGTTTTGCTAAGAGAGTTATCGCGTATCCCCACGTCTTTATAAAGTGGATGCTTGCCGTACGTCAGATCCTATCGTCGCTTGTATGGCTGGCGGCAAGCTCGCTACATTAGCTTGACTGCAACGGCGTAACGAAGACGATATATACATCTACGAAGCTCAGTGGGGAAATGAGGAAATGTCGAGAAATCAACGTGTATCGAACTTGCTAGCGATAAATAAATAATCAAACCTCCTTGATTCGAAAATGACGCAATTTAAAAATTCGCTTAAAAACTTTTGAAAGAGTGAAACTGCAGGTTGCCATCAATGGACATGTCACTTAGTGTTGAAAAGTAGAGAAAAGCAATAAAATTAGATACTTCTAGAAGCTTGCTTCCGATAGGATCCTAATTCGTCAAGAAAGTGGAACACTATTTATAACCCGTACCGTCCAGGAAAAATTCATTTCAGCTGACTAAAAATGTTGTCTCTTATTAACGTTTCACTTTGTCTAAAACGTGCATAGAGATAATTAACTACGTCCAACTTCGTTATTTACAATCATCACCTACAATCACCTACAATCGATGCAAGTGTCCATAAATCAGTCGGAAAAAGTGAATGATTCTCACTAACGGCCAAGCGTCAAGAAATCTTCCGAAGTAGGAAATATTTTTAACTTTCAGGATGTCAAAAACCAATAAGATCACCAGAACAGTTATCTTTGCATAACCGCATACGTTTTCCACCTTCAGTCGAGGACTTCTATCTTCTGCCCCTCTCGCTAATATCTCGCCACGGCATACAAAGTGTCGATTTCCGAGTTAACGCTTAGTGAGTTTAATATCTACAAAACATAATCCCATCTTTGGTCGGCTCCTATCCTCGTCGGCCTGCATCTCTGGCAAACATATCTCTCGGTACACACGAAGGGAACGAAGAAGAGGCGCGCATCCGAAGGAAGGGGAGGGGGAGGTAGAGCAACCACTCGGTGGACTAACGGTCAAGATCAGCTTGCTTCTTTGGTCGTGGGGTTCAGGTTCGATTACGCGATACTGACAAACATATTGCCTTATAGCGAGCAGAACAAATGGCAATATATTCCAGAGTTAGCGTTCCTCGCGCTCGCGGGGTTCGGATCTCGTCGGTAGGTCGGTTCCCATAGAGAACTTTAACCGCCTGCCACGCTCTCCCACGCGGTGGCTTGTATAATGTTCCATACTTGAGCGTCGTGGCAAATCAACGTCCGCGAGAGAAGAAGAGGAAGCCCGGGGTCCTTGGCGCGCGGTGGTGTTCGGCTGAATCTTTGCAATTACCGTAATACATCGACGAACACGACCGCGAGATCTTCCTCCCTTTTCGATTCACGGCGTATTGGACGCGCGACCGGCAGGAACCCGCAGGGTCGAAGGTCCCGGGCTTTACTTTACGCTCCCTCGGCCTCGAGAGTTTAACCAAGAACGCCCGGACCCCAAAGGCCTAAGTACCAACGCCGCGCCGGTGCTAGAATTACGCATTCGAGGGTTCTGGAATTCCCGACGCTCGACAGAATCCGACTGCGAGTAAAAGTACCGCTCAAGCATTCTTTTTTTTGGTTCTTGTTTCACTGCATGAAATTTATTTATTTTTGTTAACAAGTGGGGAATGTACGTTGCAGCTCCTAAAAGGCGTTGTTTAATTTCTTAACGGTTCCGTGCCCTTTTGGTACTTATCTCCATGCGAATTGTTTGACTACTTTAAAAGATGTTGAGGAATACCTGCTCAGAAATAAGACAGGGCTTTAAAGACGTCAAAGAAACGAATGGTACATGCATTTAAATTATGCAATTAAAAACTAGATGCTGCTCTTTATTAAATAAAAACTATTAGTATTCAAGACCGATGCCAATCGATGCCCAGTGGTAGTAAAAAGAATTAAAAACTCGCAAACCAGCTGAACTAAGAACAAGCCAAGCTAACCCACACTGGTCATGCGGGAGAGCTTTCTAAAATGTCCAATAATTGTCTAATTTTTACTGTCCTTCCATACTCCATCTACTGATTTGTCAGCCAGGCCAACAAACCAAAAGGGTTTTTGGAAAGGAGTACGTCGTCCCAAGCATAATATGAAGATAATAGGATAAATCATTATACACGATGAAGTTATGAGGAGCAGAATTTCTATATATTGTAATCATAAAAAATATCTGATTTTCAGGATTAGCTTCCTCCACAGTTGTCAAATTAACTCATTCTGCATTTTTTCCCTAAGGTGCATTGCAAATTGCTGGTTAATTCACAAAACTTTACATATATAATCGGAGGATAATCTGTCTTTGATTCCCCCAAGTAGCATTGTATGTAAATTGGACACACATGATTCGGTCAATTTTCGACACTATTGTACATTCCATTGCACGTTCAGCCCAATAAACAAAAAGATATCTTGAAGATATCTAAAAGATATCTTGCGGCAACACATATTTCCAAAAGACATCTTTTAGATATCCTTTTAAATAAAGACGTCTAAAAGATATCTTTTAGATATTTATGTCTCCAAATGTTTATTGGGAGTGAACATCAGTTATACACAACGTCCATTGGACTTACTGAATCTCCGATCCGGATGTATAACGGACGTCCAGTGGACATACTTGTGCTATTTGGGCCATAATCGAAACGTGCGATCTTTACTGAGCAGGTAAGCTATTCCTATCGTAGTATCCTAACATAGTATCATTTTAGCCGTAGCTAAAATATGTTTTTTATTCCAACTAAAGTTTTATTATTTGGTTGAAAAATTAACTTTTATAAAATGATATTCGTAGACTGATAAGATTTTATTAGGTGCTATTGTAGACTCCTATTTACATGCATATTTTCGAATCCCACTTATCTGTACCAACGTATATAGATAGTTACTTTACCGAACTGAATCGAACATGGAACTCCTGAGCATAATGGGAAGATGGAACTGCATAACAAAAGGACAACAAATGTATTTTACAAGTGCGTTTCTGTCGCGTCAGTATCATTATATAGATGTATCTCACTAGAGAACAAAAATTCGTCCTACTATTTGACATGGGTTCAGTTCGATCTTAAGCGTCTATGTCCAATCTGATGGAATCATTAATTTCTTTCAATCGTTTATGAAATTCCAAAACTATTTACGACACAAATCGTTATTACGTTTCCTACGATCGTTCCATATAGAAAAAGTGCGAAGTTATTCCAGATACGTTTCAGACATTATCACGTCTACATAAAGTATTCAAAGTGAAATCATCAGCAAGGCGTTAATAGAAACAAAAGTTCCGATGGGCGATATGCTTTAGCGGTCGGTAGATGAACGCATTATAACTAGAAAAGGCTGCTTCCTACGTACCAACGACGATAATCTGCAAAGTTGCTGCAGTAATTCAGTGCTGTATCCGTTACGTGATTTGCATCGGCGTTGCGAACTCGTTACATTGCACTTACCGGTGACGCTCGCGTTCTGAATGCTTGTAAATCTTGCAACCCCCTTTAGAACTAGCTGAATTTAGTTGCGCGGTGCCAGTACGAGAAATGCCCATGCGATTCTGCACCATTAACACTTGAATCAGAACGCAAGAAGGAGAAGATTGGAGCGAAGCAGTACCTGTAGTAGGTATACATTCAATTTCACACCTAAGGGCTGCAGATAAGGCATCCACGATGCTGTTGATGCAGTACTGATACGCGAAATACACAAGTCCCTTCAATTCCAACTAGAACTTCTCCAGAAGTTATGGGTTCCGTATTTTGTTCAATTTGTGACAATGTCGATGTATTTTTTTACATTGGCTAATTAATTTAATCATTATTTCACACATACTTGCACCTCCAAAAATGAGAATGCAGTTAAAACAAAATTATGAAAATTCATTTATATTTTCAAATTACATAAAGTATTGTTATGACATTCAAGTGAACTATACATATATCAAATATTTTCATAGCAATTAGTTTTAATTGAATACTTAATGATAAACAGCACTGATCGTTCGATTAGCATTAATTAATAACGTATTTTCCCTCGCGGTAAGTGCATGTGCATATATATCTGAAATAACATTTCTTTATAAATACTGACTGACATCGTGAAAGACAAAAATGCACATTCATTGTCCGCAATATGCTTGTATCATATTGTCATGCATTTGCCACACTTATTCATCGCCGCAATAGTATTAACCTAAGTATAAATGTCATCCTGGGCAGACTTTCCCATTCATGTAAATAAATATATATATATATATATATATATATGTTCAGGTTTGATATCTTCCATTCTTAAACATTTAAGCGAGGATTCATTTGATATATTGTTTACGATGTTATAATATACCCAGCTCCTATCAGCGTAATTAATCTGAACATTAAAATAATGATCATTCTATTTTCAACTGGGGGTTTCGAAATTGTGTTTATAGCATTTATCTGTTAGTTTATTGACTAAGTAGAATCCACTGGAAACGTTATCCTGAATAATTTTATCAACTGTTTGTCTCTTAATTTTAAATAAAGGTAAGGTAAGATAATGTAATTACATTATTACCCTAACCTTGTCTAGAAGTATCAACATTTTAAAAATATTACCGCAGTGATAAGTGCATGAGAAGAGCGAAAATTAAACTGACGTGTTTTATGTAATTATGGCAAAGCCTTATAATAAATATTTGAATATATGTCAAGGTGTCGTGTTTCAACGTCACTCAGTCTGCAAAATATATCTTCGGTGTGATTATTTCGAAAATATTTATTGTAATTAAATGCATTACAATATTACAATTTCGAATAACAGTTTGTTGACATTGTAAAAAAAAACATCCATGCAGACACATAGACCCACTTTCTTCTGAAAATCCTACTTCTTTGGAAACATGTCGTAACAAATCACGCAAGTGTCTTTCTTGTACCTGCATTTCGAAGTGCTATATGTCAGCACAGATGAATAATGTATTTTAATTAATAATGTTGAATTAAAATCTGTCGATCGTCTAGCCTAAAATTATTATTTAGATCCGTTAGAAGGCGGTCATTCACCGTTCGACTGTTCGATAACTTATAGCTTTACGGTAAACTAACGTGTAGTAACGCGATTGGAAGACAGCTCTGCTTATCATCCGAGAAGTAATTACAATTTAATAGGCCTTAATTTTAAATCAACAGATGTAATCGTAAATTTTATATTTATCATATTTTTTATTTAATTACTTTATGCGTCAAAAGTATTTTGGCAAATATACTTTTGACTTTTCCAGCGTATGTACGTTTAAGTTATTCACTCATCTTACATAAAAATTCAATTCATTTCAAATATTTAATTTGTCAACGTTGGATTAGTGTAATGTATTTATGTTAACATTTTTAGAAACCATATTCTTTCTTACTTTATTACTCAAAAGTCGTCAGTGATATGTAAAACTTTAGAATAAGTTTATTAGAAAGAATACAGAAGCACTTCTCAAATGCAGTTAAAAAATCGATTTTTCGATGATTATTTTATTGGTAATATTCTTGGGATAGAGGGTGTATGAATATTTATGCATCCGCGGTTATTGACATTTCTACACATGAATATTTTTAAAAATATTAATAATTTTTATCACGAATCTTTTAATATAGAAAACCATAAACATACTCTATTAAAAATAACAAAGTCATTACATAAACAAATTGTAGATAAGTGTTTAATACATTTTAGAGGGAATTTGACACACATTTTAAGGTGATATACTACGTATCTTCTATATTCAGTATAGGTAGCGGTTATTGATAAATTATTCTCTTTGTATTAACGAAATCCTTTTCCGTATTATATCGCTGATAGATAAAAATACCCTAACGCTCGCTCTTACTGCAGCACGTACGGTGTATCGGCAGTGTCGGTGAATTATTATGACATTAACGGGAAACTGGTATCGCTTGCTTTTCTTGCGGCTGTTACCAGCGTTATACATTGCATTTTCTTGCGGTGTTTAATAATCACCAAGACGATCGATTAAAGACGAGACCTGCATCGATCTCGGCTGGAGAAAGGAAGGAGGATTTAAAAAATATATCTTTTGCTTTACACCGTGTTCAATGTGATTTTACACTTTGTAATGAGTTGGAAAATGTCATGAATTTTGAAGTGTGTCGATTATCACTTTAAAACACAACTTTGAATTCCATGATGTATACTCATTTTTATATAATTAATATTATATGTGAATTAATAATGGAAGGACATCGTACGAAACAGGGGCTAAAATATGAACGCTAACCGAAATATCCGCAAGCTGCTACTGACCGTAATATTTTCATATGAATATGTATAGGTATATACAACCAACTTATTGGCGTGATCAGAGAAAGACTTATAATTATTCATTCATAAATTATTTATGAAACACTACAGATTACATTAATCACGATGATTTCAATTATGCTCACTTTAAAAGAAATTCAATAAAGCAATCAATTTCAGTACAATTTACATATTTACAGATCAAAGTACTATTCAATTCTGTTAAAACATTACCACAAATGAATGTGTGCACTATCATGATAGGATAAATGATTATCTATAATAGTGCATGTGTATCTGCTAATACTTGAAATGATTTGCTCTGAGACCAGCGTTCAACTACGTAAAAGGGAACATTTCTCAAGAATGTGAGTCTGGGAAGTTACAATTACGAATGTAATATTGTCGATATTATATGAAATTGTCTTTATTTATTCAACGATTGTCTTGACAATGGAGTATTTTGTTAGATGAATAAAGATAACTCAAATTTCTGCGACAGTACGATAGCTCTGTGATCGTACTTGTGTATAGCTCTAGGAATCTCACATCTCAGTATAAAATAATTTGACAAAGCGTTGAAAACTGCAAATTGCTATCGCGGCTGGGATTATCCATAAGTTAATAGCCTAATGGCACTGTGGTGCCGGGAAATGCAAACAAGAATATATGAGGAACCTAATGGCGAGGGAGGCCTCGCCCACTACGTCGCGGGAAGGTCAGAGAAATATGTAAGGAACGCGAATTACTGATTTATGCGAGTTTCCCACGTTGCCGCCGATCGAGGACATATTCGCTATCAAGCCTGCTGTCGCTGTGATCTTAATCTCTCGAGAGCGAAAAGCAATAAAGGTTAATTACGTTTTTCACTTTGCCGAGGTTCATAACATGCAAAATACGACGTAATCGCGCGATTATTAATCATCTTCAAAAGTAATTAGAAAGCTTCGTAAATTCATTACGTCCGTTAAACTAATTAAGTATACTCTCACCCACTACCGGAAGCGTTAGAAGGATGGCTTGGGACTCACCTGAAACAGAGAACAAAATATATTTTATTACAAAACATCTTCGCAATATCGAAAAACAATTGCAAATTTGATAAACTTTACAGGCATAGCATTCAATCAAGTGTTTTATAAAATGATAACATATTATAACAGATAATCCGCTTTCCATGATATCGCAATGCCATCGACGCGAAATCGGGCAATTAATAAAACGTCTAGTCAACTCTCGTTAACCAATCACATCCGTTTCGAGTAGGTGTTCAACGATTCTGTTTCCGAGGAACTATGATACTATGTAAAATTATTCATCCATTCCCGACTGGGATCATCATTGGGAGCCAAAGTGCCAACATGACCGCGGTACCACGGAACCAATTGGGACAATGCTGAAATGACCGTCTGCTCGATCAGAGTGTCTGGAATCGGCCCCGGGATAATCAATTCCGGTTCCCACGTTTAGATTTCGTGCATGCGCGATGGGACTTCAGTGTAGCGGTGGTAGCTCGTTAACCGGATAACGGTAGGTCGCTATAACAGCAGCACGGTATGGTCCAGCGCAGCTATTCCCGTATGTCTTAGCGTTAGTGTTATACACTTGTGTGAACGAAAAGTTTCTGGACTGCTTCTTTTTCTGTTGTTACAACCTGACGTGCAGTCCAACCGGGGAAAAGGTCGGGAATTAGCGAGCACGATACTTTATTAACTTGGGAACATCATTGATTTCTGATAGTCTAAGTGTATTCGCATTGATCACTTCATGCGAAATATGCAGCATTAAACCCCTTCTATACATATTGTCTATAGAGAAAAGCCCAAGAAGAATGTTGATAAAAATAAAGGTGCCGTAGTGACTGAAAACGAAAACCAATAGAGCATTCATCGTGCTTATCCAGATCTGAGTAATGATCTTAGGTATGTATAGTAAGTTTAAGATTGAAGTATTTACTGAAATAATCAAATTTGCGAGATAGCGTCGATTCATTATTAGCTGTCAGGTGCAAATTAACCACTTGAAGTTTCATCTAAACGGACGACACGATGAAAACATACCTGCAATAGTAAGGTTGTCACAGGGAAGAGAATATATCTATTTGTGATATCATCAATCCGATGCTTCAGCAAAATACATGGTAGCGAGCCATGCAGTACAATCAAGAATGGTGAGTTTCCCTCTGTTTAGAGAATTGAAGATGATTTCGACACATTTTATAATGGGACGATAGCCATGAATGGAAGATGTATTTAACGAGCAATTAAATTGATCACAAAGTAATCTGTAACATGTAACAGTTTGCCTAAAGAAACGTGTATCGGAATTATGATTCATATTAAAATCGTAATGAACTAGCCGCGGTCAGATTCTCGGATATTTCCCGGCTCAGTGCTAATTAACGCCGCGCCACTACTGTACTACGTGCAGGCAGTTGGAACTCTGCGCGCATTCTTCATCACTCTTATCGTGCCTTTTATAACATCTAGCTGATACTGTAAAAAACTTAATTCCGATCGCGAATGACTAAAGTAGAGTGAAACGCCTGACGGTTACGACCCACCATTAATTCGCTATTAACGTATTGAGAAAGTCTCGTGGCGATGTGATCCTCAATTAGTTAAGCGTGACTGGTGATCGATATAAACTGGCAAGATAGACGTCGATTATAAAGAATAATAATCACAAATATAGCACTTACATGATGATTTGAATGATATGCCAGATTTGCGTGGTATTTTTTTTTTTTTTTTTTGTCTGCCTTTTCTGCCCATAGATAGTAAAGTAATCTACAAATATAGGAAGCGATTCCAAAGTAATTAAATCAGATTCAGTCTGTGCGCGTATCACACACTTCTTCGTCAGGGGTGTATCTTCATATCTTGTGCTCGAACTGTTTGACTACCGTTTCTCACGATGGAACCATACAGAGTCTAGGTATCGCTAAACGCTCGTTGTTTCCGTAAATCTACATGACGGAAATCTAATTTGAATATTATTTGCAGTAATTTTAAAGATGATATCATGATGACCATTGATCGAATTAATGATAATGATGAAATGATAACATTGGATTCACCAAGGAATATCAATTAAGGAAATGATTACGATGTACTCGGCGTCGTCTCTCATCAAGAAAGTGTAAAAATTGACATTCCCCCCGCGTTTCCTTAACATTCCACAAACATTAATCGAGCTCGAGAAAAACGAATCGTTGATGACTTATAGTGTAAACTAAAATTCGAGAATATCGACTATACAATCATTGCCAATCACAGTAATCAGCTGGTACGTATCCGCATCACCATCGAACGACCGCGTCAAAGCCAGGTGCGGGCAGGCAATAAGTACATTATGCAAATTGCAATATTCTACGTTATTTCGTTGTCGATTCGATTATTAATTACGGATCTGTTTATGCTGAGGGAACGGTGATGACTTTCAAACGATAATCGAGCGATACTTCGCGGCCTTCTTCTTACGTCGAAATTAATAATAATATTGCAGGAACTCAGGAAATATCCGTGAGCGGCGTCTTCATGGCAGATTCACGAGCACCAGCCAGTCTGTTCTAATCGACGACTTTATAGAAGCTGCGGACTTCGCACGCGCTGAGGAAGATTCGATTTACAACTTTCTCGCTATCCGCCGGATCTTCCAGGGATTTATGCGATGCAGTCGACGACTTTGCGATCTGTTCGTGCTGTACTGATGTATCGCGCGCGCCTGTACAGGCAATTTAAGTTCTTCTCCCTGCCCTCCCTCCTCCCATTTTATTTCTTTTTCTCTTCATCAGAGACTGAAATGCATAATCATATACATCCCTTGGAAATGAGAGAAATGTAATTCGTATTCATTCCGCATGATTAGAATGAGCTTATTCCAGATTTCTGCAATATTTTCTTTGCAATTTTTATATAATATTCATCTTTGCCATGAAATATTATGTTGTATAAATACGTTGTATCAATCGCATATCGTATAACCGATATGTCACCGAGAGAAGTGTATTACATGTAATTATAGATAAATTATAAGATGGTTTTATTTCACTCAGTATCAATGTTCCAAACGAGATCTTTGCCGCAATATGGATTGAAGCTGTTGGATATTAATTAAGGAGCCCGTCAACGGAGGATATTGCCATTTTAATAGATAGGTTCGATTAATCGGTGAACGCTAATTTAATGACGGTAGATCGAGCGAAGTGAACGTGAGCACGCGACCGGACAGCAGAAGCGCACTCTTCGTCGGTTATTCGACCGCGATCGAGAACGATCATCCTGATAATCACGTTTTAAAAACTACCGTCCAAACCTCTACTGCGTTTCATGAGAATCCTGCATTTCCACAAAAACGAAATCGGGTTATTTGAAGAAAAACGCGCCATCCATCAATTCGTTTTTATTTTTTTTCCCCCATTTATTTACAATCTGTCAGAAAGACATTTAGTAAATCTTATACACTACATTTCATCAAGCGAGTAACTCTCCCAGTAGAGAGCACTCATTTACATAAATTATATTCAATGATTACAATTCAGTATACAAGAATATAGGTAAAAATATATATAAATAG
>JAPYZR010007881.1:0-18593 GCA_030522945.1 Trichopria nigra | reverse complement strand
TCCAGGACGGTCCTGGAAGTATGCACTTGTCCTGGAACTATCGGTAATGTGCCATTTTTGGACCTGGAACTGACGGTATTCCATATATATATATATCTTTTTTCATATATATATATATATATAAATATTTAACGAAGCTGGAAAATAAACGTTTGCTCAATTGTTGTTTTAAATTTGAGAGTAAAAAAGTGCGAAAAATTGCAATTAAAATGAATATTTGTTTATTTTATTTATATTGGGTACATTTTCTTATACATATATGTATATTGTACGTAGTTGAAAGACTTGGGTCTGTAAATAAATAAAAATAAAGAAAATATATTAATATATGTATAAATAACAATCGAATTCTGTATTGAATGCAATGATAATTATATATATTTAAAAATATATTAAAAAAAAAAAAATTGTTGAAAGTACACATACATTCGATTACCCCAGGAAACGTTTCTTCATACGTCAATCTAGACTTTCGTTACGCTGGGAATCACACGTATAACGGTGTTTTTTTTTTTTTAATTTCGTATATAATGACACCGTTCATCGAATAGAATAAAAAAGATCACGGATACGTATTTTTTATGTAGAGCATTATATAGCTTTTATTATATATAGGATTACCTTTATTTTTGTATTTTTTGGGTCGATTTTCGATGTCCGTTTTTATTATCGATTTATCAAATTTTATAAAATTAAAGTTTAAAATTTTATCTCAGGCTGCTTATGGATAATCTTCTTTGTTTAAATATAAGGATATTGATATTATAGATTTTAGAGTCCTTTGTCTTCTTTTCGTAATTTTAAAGACCTACACCTTTTCTAAACATCACCTGATGCAGTCATCAAAAGAAAACAACATCTCTAGTCTTCAATTTCAGTTTTTACATAATTGTTATTATATTTTTAATTTTTAAATCATAGGTTTTTTACTATTGTTGTATTACGCAAATTATATTACATATATAATACCCGCGCGCGCGCTCACACACACACACACACATATATATATATATATATATATTTTTTTTTTGTTATTAAGTGTGTGACACAAAGAATTCGTAGATTATGAATTTTATATCGTTGAATTAAATTCTTATTGGATTTTATTGATTTATTTATTCGTTGTGTCGAACTGTAAGAATTATATAATATATATTAAAAGGAAATACATTTTACCTATATATATATATATATATATATATATTATTGTATAGTCTCTACATTTTGTAATCAAACCCAAAACGTAATATAAATAAAAGTCTACGACGATATTCTATCCTATTCTATTCTATTTAATTCTTAATTCGGGATCCTCTTCAAAATATTTATTTATTTATAACTGTAACTGTATTCATTCATTTATAACTGTATATATTACAAATATTTTGTAGTAAAATAATGAATAATGAATTTCACATGATTGAATTTTACGAAAACACAAAAGAAAAATATAACTTCGTCTTTTTCGTATATAGATTACATTCACCAATTTTAAATAATCTGACTTATCGAAAGTCTGAGACTCCAGATTTGTAATCGACGACCTGAAAACCCCGTTGTTTATTTATTATAGTGATTTTGGTACGACCCTGAAAATGCTCAATTTCTTCGACCCGTTTAGATAGAGGAACGACTCACCTAGATTACCATTGTACGAATTGCGAACACTTTCTCCCTAAACTGTTAATAGGTGTGATTTGAATTGATTTGTTTTCTTTGCTCTCGTAAAGAGTGAATTTTACTCACTCATAGAAATGCACTTTTAGGGAGAAGTGAAAAATTCACTGGATTCAAATAAGCATTTTTCACCTTTTTAATTTATCATTATTATAATATAACAGTTTTTATTTTTCACGGATCATGATTATAGATTTGTCAAAGACCATGATGATTTTTAATTATATGTTGATTAAGTGTGTGTTATAAAAGAAGCTTTGATATCACAAGTAACATATTTTGATTAATTTTATGGTTTGAAAAGTCTTTCGAAAATATTTAATTTCTATTTTAAAATAATGTTTTTAAATTGTATTAGTTTTTGTATATTAATTTTGGAATCATTGGAATTGTATTAAACTTTGTGCATATAGACGTACTTCGTATTGCTTTTATTTATTGTTAACAAATTTTTGTTCTTTCAAGTATTTTAATTTTCAATATTTTTGTATAATTTGTTTATATAATCTGTTTAAAAAAATGGACTATTTCTTGTTGTTTTAATAGAATAAATTTGAAATGGGTTACATGAGATAGTCTAAAAGTTTCCTAATTACCAACATCCAGTCCATATTCCGGTACAAAAGAAACTATTTTTATAAAAGAAAATTTCACTTAAGAAATAACGGAAAAGAAAAATTTTGATAATTTCGGAGCGAAAGTTGGAGGAATCCTGATAGGTATATATACTGTATTCGGCCCCTTTTGGTATTTCAACATAAACATGAATAAAATCTACTTCATGACAAAGGAAAAGTCTATTTTTTAATGATTTATAAGGTTAACCGAGCCTTTTTTTGACAAATTAATCTTTTGGTTTGATTAAAATCATTAAAAATATACGTTTTTTTTTTTTAAGAAATAGTTTTTATTCGTTTACATTACATTTTTAAAAGGGAAAAATTGTTGAAGGAAATTTCTACTAAAAATAGTTTATTTTTTGCAATAACTACAACGGATGTACTTTCGAAAATTTCATTCTTCTTGGAATGAAATTTGTTTTTTTATTTCACTTTTACTTGTTTTATTTGACAGTTGGTCAAAACACGATTTTTTTTTTTAAATGAAAGCTCGATAAATTATTAAAAAAAAAACTGTCTGGGCGGATATATTAGTCCCACTCTCATTTGTTTTTATGAAATATAATGGAACTCAATATATCGAAGAAAATGTACATTTTGTTTATAATATTGATCGTATTGAAAGTATGAAAAAGTAAAAAAATCTGGTTGAAAAATCATTTCGTTTATATTAACGGAGGCTTCAAAATGGCGCATAAAATAAAAATATTCCAACTTAATTTTCACTCGATGAGGAGTGAAGTACAAAACTGACCTATTTTTATTACAAAATTTGACATGCAGTATAATAGGAAAATTTCCTTTCTAGAAATTGTACTTTCTACAAAATTTCTCCCACCATGTTGAATCCGCCATTTTTAATTTCAATATTTTCGTTTGAAATTTTGATTTGTACAAAAGAAATCGTATTTTGACCTCCATTCGCGACAGAGAAAATGACATTGTAATTGAACACGATTCGTTGAAAAAATAATGAGTGATCACCTTTATTGAAATACAGAAACAATAACTTATTTACGAAAGTTACCGACCTAACCTAGAAAGTAAAAAAATACAATTCTAAAATTATCGTAACGGTTTTTCGACATTTGGGCGCTGGCACTGCAATTATAAATAATAAATAAGATTGGACTTTTTTTACTTTTTAGGTTAGGTCACATTGACTGATGCTCTACTTTCGGACCCCTTGATGTAATTTCTACTCTTTTAAACTTTGAAAATTGTCGAATTTCAGTGGTTTTCATCGAACGATTCTGAGGGGAAAATTTATTTCTTCGAGGAAAACAGCAACGAATCCTCATGGGCACTGCCTGCCGTCGTAGACAGCAAATCGTCCGGCGACCTTGTTCACGATGCGAACGTACCGAAACGAGTACGGACCGTTTCCGGCGATTGGCCGCAACTCTTCGATGGAAATATGGTATGCGGTTAGAATTCACAAGTATGGACCCAATATACGCCTTATATTATGAGCCAATATACGTATAGACGCCACATCATTAACTGAGGCAATGCGACAATTATCAGCCAAAATCATCTGCACTGAATATTTTTTTGGAGTCGAACGTGAACCAGTCATTTTGAGGGAAAAAAATCTGTCATTTTCTCATTTTTTTTTTTTCGAGATTGACGTTCAAACTATTTCAAGTGGAATTCCACGAATTAAAAAAGAATACAAAAATTGAATGAGCTAAACGTTCAATTTTGTAAGAATTAAATTAACAAGTTCAGCTATAGAAAGGACTTTGCTCCAAAAAAATTCAGAGAGAGAGAGAGAGAGAGAGAGAGAGAGAGAGAGAGAGAGAGAATTTTTGTTCGAGTTTATGTATGAAAGTTCTCCATGACAGTGACCTTGAAGATGAAGCTCAAGGTGAAGTGAAAATGACAATTGCTCCGACAAATAACCTTGAACTTTGTCAGAAACGCCTATTTTATGTACTGCCGTTCCCGCAAATCCAAACAAAACCTTATTCAAAATTTCCATGACCTTCGGCTGACCTTAAAGGTATCCGACTCGAGTAGATAAAAAAGAAAAAAACAAAAAAAAAAAAAAAAAAAAAAAAAAAAAAAAAAAAAAAAAAAAAAAAAAAAAAAAACAAAGTTCACCTCTAAATGACCTTGAAATGCTCCGCATTGACATAAAATCGAAAATTGAATTAGCAAGTGCTTAACACGTATAATGTGTAATGGTGAAACGTAATAATCTAGTAATAAATAATAAATATCAAATCCGTAATGATTCGAGATCTTTTTTTTTCAGTGTATTCTTAAGGAAGGCACGATCAACAGAACGAAAATCACGGAACACGGAAAAAAATTGAGGAAAAGCTGGAGCTCGTCTTATGCGGTTTTAACGGAATTGTTTCTGCTCTTCTTCAAGGATTCCAAGACATTTACAGGAATGGTGCGTATATATATGCATTTCCGTAAGTCACTCTTTATCTGATGACTCGTTGCGCCATGCCTATAATTATTCGCAATATGCGTTTAATCTTTGTTTTCGAACAAAGTACAAGATTCTTCACGTTTCTTGCCAAAGATTTAATCGGATTTTATATATGTAATTAGAAATGAAAATCTTTGAAAGCTTAATAGACCAGGCAAATTAGCTCAATTTTAATGAAAAAAGGAAAAAAAATTTATCCGAAATCCGACTACTGGGGGTGGTCAAGACCTGCAACTTTTGTATTTAACATTTTTTGATAAGATGTCAACTTTTACCGGAAATTCAACTTTTACCGGAAATCGCCAAAAAGCATTTTTACCCCCTTTCAACCCCCCTAGTAAACAGGTTACCTCACGGCTGCTTGGACATTAATTTTTTTTTTTTCATCCTTATCCTTAAGTCCCTTGACCACCCCCAATAGTCGGATTTCGGATCAATTTTTTTTCCTCTCAAAACCTAATTTGCCTGGTCTATAAACCCACAATGGATATTTTTATTTCGCTTTGAGTAATTTGAGGAATTTCAGTAAATATCACAATGAATTATTCAGTTTTTATAGAAATTTTCTCAATTTTAAATAATAATTAAATACAAATCTTACAGAAAACGGGGCAGTTGGTTGCTGCGAAGCCCGATATTTCAGTGGACCTAAACGGTGCCTTCATCGAATCCGGCGACAAATTTAGTAACCGGAAAAACGTTTATTTAATAAGTACCGTACTCGGACTGCAAGTACTCATTCAGTGCGACACCGCGGAAGACATGGCTGATTGGTTTCAGGACATCTACACGGCCATCCAAAGATTAGTAAGTATTCCATTGTCACTTGAACGTCGACAATTTGACATCACGGATTGCTGAATCGCTCGAGCAAAGTGTTGCTATTGCTAACATTTATCTTTCGCACTTACTGCTTTCATACACCGAAAATGGAACATTCTGTTTCGGGGAAAAGTGTCTCATTCGATTAGTTAAAAAAAGAAATCGGTACAAGATTACACTTTTTTCTTTTTTTTTTTATTAAAATTTTCCGATTCAATTCAACATTATGCTATTTCTTAATAATCCTTCTAATATGCAAGATTGACGTATACGTATTTCAATTATTTTACAAGAGTTTCGGTGAAAAATAGTTTCCTTTATTATATGTACATGTATAAATATAGCCCTAAGCTAACTTTTAAACAACCACTTAGACTTTTCATTCGCACATGAAAATCAACGGTTTCAAAATTCCACGAAAGACTGAATTGTCGGCTAGAATAGTCGAGGAATTTCGATTTTAAATTTGTTATTTTTTTTTTATGTATATATTTACATCGAAGATATTTATTTAATAAATGCAAAGAAAGGTTTGATTTTAATGGAAAGTTTCTTTTATCTTTCAGCCATCCAGCCAAGATCACTGCAAGGTACTATCGCGGGAGTGAAGTATGCGGCCGAAGAGTACGAAAGATTTCCATAAAGTTTTAATCATGTTAGCGGTACAATGAGAACTAAGAGTTTATTTTGAATGTTATACGAGTTTTTTCAAAACTCGCGTTAGTTACGTAATAAATCGAAAGATACTCCTCGTAAAGAAATTACAAACGATCCTTAATATACATTCCCCTCGATTTCTAGGGCGAACGAAGGCGAGTATTAAAATAGATTTCAATAACAATAATCATTCGTATTTACACGACGTTAAAAGTCTTCAACACAGTTCAAACGCTTTTAAAATGACGCGATCTGTGAAATTACTTCATACACATCTACGATATTTCCTAAAAACGAGTATTCCACGATTTAAAAAACGGATCCAAAAAAAAAGTAGATAAAAACGCGATTACTTTATACATATACGTGTATGTATGCATGGTCTCAGTCCAAGGTCGAATCGCGTAAAAAAGCACCGCACTGCGCGACGTGAAGGAGACACAGGATCGACGAACTGAACGATGAACTACGCGATCTAAATTCGAATGACGGTTGAAAAATTGACAATCATCGAAGCGTCGACAATGTTATTTAACGTCCTTGGCCTCCAAGAATCTACGGCGCGTAATCTCATATAAATCTCATACCAAATCGTCTCAATTCGCGAGAATAATAGTGACGCTAATCACAGAATTGCACCGTCAAGAAGTCTCTTGATTGAGTATAACTTTCAGGTCATCCGGCAGTGTACTGGTCATTTCGTTGATTCTCTTCCTCAGCATTTCCTGTACGGGATGACCCAGTGGCACGACATCCAGGTAACTTTGTTCTAGTTTCTGTCGAATGCGTAGTATCATATCGACAACCTCGACTTCCTGTTTGCCCCTGACCCAGGACGTCAAATCCTGCAATGATTAATGACTTATTATCGATGCTTTAAAACTTTTATATAAGTAAAAAAAGAATTAAAAGTTGTTTGGTAAAATAAAGTTGATTCTTTGGACGACAAAGTGTAATTACATTAATTTATACATGTACTCACTGCTTGTGAAAGGGCTTCAAGCTGTATTGCCTGCAATTTTTGTGTCAATTCCGTATATCTCGTCTGAAACCAGCCAGAAAAGTTTGGAGACCTAAAGAACCTGCGATATAAACCAGCCCAGTCACCTTTAATTCCAATTGTTAATTGTGGGCCAGAGCTGCTTACAGTCGCCAAGAAATCGTCGGGATTGAATAACTGCGGAATCGGCGTAGCCTGTAATAAAATGATAACAAGCATTATATGAATAAATCATTCGTACGGATTATAATTTAAAAGTAATCAACCAGACGGTCGTGTAAGTACCTTGAATGGCGATATGTTTTTCTGTAGAGGCATCAGACTCGCAATGTACCTTTCTAAAGGAATCATGAAGCTCTCGGTTAATTCCATAAGATGGCGTCTTAGCAAAGCAGTCTGTACTTCTCCTGGCCTCTTTGTTTGTACTCCTCGTAATAATTTCTTTAAAATAACCTTATCCTTCTGCAAAAACGGCTTGTACTGAGTATAAACACCTGGTTTTGAATCCAACACCTTTAAATTTTCCGATTTCTTGATTTTGTATTTTGGATTCTCTGCAAATTATTTAAATGATGATTACAGGAACTTAAATATTTATGGATAATCTGGTTGACGAAAAGAATCGTTTGTACCTGTCAAAATTCCATCTGCTATTCTAACGATGTGGGGCCAATGCCGCAATGTTTTAGCGAAAAAGGGATTGGTAACACCGAGAATGACAGCAGGTGGACTTTGAGTATCTATTGTATATTCTTTGAACTCGGAGTCATGGATCGTAAAGTACGGCCGCTGATCCGCACAATACTTGAGTGGTGTAATCATTCTGAATAATAAATATAGTATAATTGTAATGGCAAAATAGTTAAAATCAATTGTATACAATGAAAATTAGGTCTTACGCAGTGAGTGCATGAACCATTTCGGAACAAGTAGTAGGAGAACTAGCCATGACGACTATCGGTTCGCTAAGCAAGACAAGTTCCCATAATAAATGTACATGACCAATAACGCTGGCTAAAGTTCGAAACATGTCGCCTTCGTACGCAGAGGTTAAAATCAGCTTACGTGATGAAGTTTTATTCGTAACATCTAATGCTGCGACACTTGGCACCACAGATTTATAAGCGTGATTAGGAATATACGTCTGGAATAAATTTTGGTATGTATTCTACAAATCAACAAATCAAATAAAATTACCAAATTACCTGAAATAGAACGCCCATCAGCGATAAATGTATCACTTGTCCAGGAATGGGCGCTGGCCATGTGTCAATTTCGTTGATTACTTTGTCCATGCAGGCAACACCAGAATCAAAGAATTCTGGAGCTATAAGAGCACATAGTTCACTAAATAAGTTAATAAATGGAAGCTTTGTTATCACAACGATGCTCTAGAAGTCCAAAAAATATAATTAATTAATATAGTTATAATAAATAAATAAATTATACAAATAAGAAACTAGTATCACCTTCTGAAAGTAGCCTCTTGGAAGGTTCTTATCTTTCACTTGGCGAAAGTAGACGTAGCCCCAATAATAATCCTTGTCTGTCTGTAAAAAAATTGGCGATTTCCTATCATAGTTCTTCAACGCTTCGGTCTCTTGGAAATGTTTGCCATTCTGTCGAATGCGTACGTGATACTGAGTATCCCCCATACATCCAGAATTGGAGTCTGGGAAGGCAAGATAACAAACATTGGAACGCTCTTGTTCGGACAACTTAATATATCTCGGATACACTGCCTAAAAGATGAAAGATTAAATTGAGTAAAGTGAGTTTTCTCTCTACGCATAGTTAATTTTAGATCTTATTACTTTACTCTTTTAATTTAGTACCTATCGATATAAGTATAGCTTGTATTATATATCATTAATATAAATAAACTTGAATGAATGTCTTACCTCGATAGCCTGTCCTAGTTCGAGGTCGAATGTGACGACACAGATGCAGTGAATCCAATTTTTAAAACCTTCAAACTTGACCTTGTCGGTCGAACACTTTCCCGGATTGGCATCCTGGTTTCCTTCATTCGAACTGGAAGGAGTAGACATTGTTCACAGTTCCATTTGCTCCAAAATGTTCCGGAGCTTATTCAGCAATGACTGAAATCACTGGTACATACATATATAGTAGTAGCACGAACTCTATTGATTTGCTAATGTTTATAAACAAATGTTAAAAAAGCACAACTAGAAGGTTTGTATGTACAAGTGTCACGAACGTAATTTGTTATTATAATATCAGTGTCGTGAAAATTCGAATAATGCGACCTCTCGCACTTTATTGTTTATGTACTTACCTCAAAGTTGATGACAGTAGGTTATGAAATGCTCGTCGAGCATTTCGATCATCACGATGATTTCCTAACAGAAACGAGATTTATTAACAGTGAAGACGACTTTCGAAAAACAACGCGACGCATTATTTCCCCTGGGATTTTTGTAAAAATATAGCAACTCGAGCGAGCGAACCAGTCGCGCGTCAGAACGAGTTGGAGTAGTACGAAACGAAGGCAGGTCTAATGCAATTTCCTGGAAAATTCAGGACACGCATCTTATGCACTGCAGCCTCCTTTTTCTTGTCAATCTTTAGCGTGAGAATTGACCTGAGCAACTCGTCGTGGAATTCGCTCGCTATAAGTATACTACGCTTTCTCTCCTTTTTCCGCACTATGGTAGAGAATGAAAGTTGAGACGGGGATTTGCGAGGTTAAACCGTCCTTTCTTATTTTACGAGCGCGCGACATTTTAAATCACTGCTGTATTAGGTATATGCACATATATGTATATATATATATATATGGCCGTTTACGAAAAGTCCCGCAGTTTTTGCATTCTTTTGCGGTTATATTACACGTTAGATAAGGGCAACGAATATAGACGAACATAGAAGGCCTGAGCCCATGTTGAAGGATAGCCGCGATCGTTGGGGAGATCGACGGTATATGTTAGACACTCTTATGGAATGTGCTATCGTTGTCCTTTATCTCCCCAGTACCATCTTCCCTATATGCTCAGGCCTTCTATATGTGTCTATATTCGTTGATAAGGGTAATAAAATGTCTTGGAAAATTCAGTTTTTTTCACGCGTATACACACATGATGCACACATACGCGGATAAAGATTTGATTTAGGGCGGGGGCGAGGGAGTATATAAATCAGTGTAGTATACATATATATATATAGGTATATAGTGCTCAAGGTTATATATACATTTTTGAGCTGTCAAGGTAATTTGCTGAGATTGTATACTATATATATAATATATATATAATGCTCCGCATTTTCGGAGTTATTTATTACGTCTGTATTATATATAATACAATGTCCAAATTACGTTACGTCATTTATAATATATTTTATTGTTACTAAATTAATCATTATTTATAATGTTTTTATTTTTTCAAATAAAACCCTAATTATATATAGGTTAGGAAACATTTCCAAAATTTGAAATAAATAATAATAATAATATATTTTAAATGTAATTTCTTTCTTATTTTCGAAAAAATATCGGAATTGATTATATTCATCGCAAGAACAAAATATGTCATATGATTTGTGGAAAATTGTCCAATTTTTTATTTTTAAACGTTATATCTACAAAAGTTTTGTAATTATTTTGGAAAAATGTCATATTTTTATAGGTATTTATTCGACCGAGTGCTAACACCAAATTTTATTAATTTTACTTTATACATAATGGCGGGAAAATTTCAGAATTTTTTTGCAGTGTACATCCAATCACACAAATCTGTAACATTCCGTACCCGGCCAATGGATGCCGTATGTACATACCGTACATACATATGTGCATTCATGCCGCATGCATTCATGGTATATACATGGTATATATATACACACTTTCACAACATTTCACAACACCCGACGTGAAACTTTGCTCGACAACAGTCAACAACAGTTGTGAAGTTAGGTTATAACTTATGATAACATAATCGTGTGTTCGCGTGTTTGGATTTTTTTGTGTTTTTTATATATATTCATATATACAATGTGTGAAAAACCCCATGGAGTGCTATCATTTTTATATTTACACAATTAAAACGTATAAATATATACATAATAATCATCAGCAAAGTGAAACAGGTAACGTTGCGACGCTAAAACAATTTTAATAAAATTATTATGTAAATGTTGAA
Source organism: Trichopria nigra (assembly GCA_030522945.1). Taxonomy (NCBI): domain Eukaryota; kingdom Metazoa; phylum Arthropoda; class Insecta; order Hymenoptera; family Diapriidae; genus Trichopria; species Trichopria nigra. The sequence goes on along the minus strand of JAPYZR010007881.1, from coordinate 7,211 downwards.
TACATTAGAAATTTACCAATTTCAGCTGTCTAAAGTTTTGTGACAAGATTGACTAGTTGGAAAAAAGTGCGAGTAAAACAACGACAAGATGATAATTAACTCGGAAGATCTAAATCTCGTGAATCCTCTGCGTTTGAACGATCGAAAGGCTATAATTGTGGAGTGCCAAAAACTTGTATCACAGATTTGTTCAGGTAGTAAAAAGCTGCATGAAATTATCGAGGATCTTGGAACACTTATAACTAGTAAGGATGTCAATTTACGTAAGCAGTCATTTGATGCTCTCTCCTGCCTATTGATGCTGTTGCCAAACAACTTTCTTAATGTTGACGAAAGTCATTTTATAGTAAAGTTTCTATGCAGTAGGCTAAGTGATCATCATACCGTTTTACGTGCTGTTTTGCGCGGTATATTAAATATAATTTCAGAGCACAATCTTCCCGAAGATATACCCCGAACTATTTTAAGTAGTTTATTTCAGTCAGTTAGTTGCCAAGCACAGCCGTTTGATACTCGAAGACTCATTTATAAGATTATTGAAATATTACTGCAAAATAATGCAGACAGTTTGAAAACAATGGGAAATGAATTAGTCGTTGAAATAACAAATGCAGTTAGTGGTGAACAAGATTCAAAAAATCTTATTATAATTTTTGGTTTATGGCCAAAACTGATGAAAATTTTCCAACCAGTTTCACTGAGTGAAGAAATATTTGAAGTAATCGCTTGTTACTTTCCAATCGATTACAGCAGTACTTCCCCAAGTACCATAAATATAACAAGGGATGATTTAGCAGATGCATTAATCCCATGTATAAATGCAGTACCTGACTGTGCAAAGTACTGTCTACCACTTATTTCAGAAAAATTGAATTCGGATTTGAAAACAGCCAAACTTGACTCGATTCGATTGCTTGTAGATGGCGCATCGAGTTATGCTTCTCAAGACCTACACCATCATTTTAAACAACTTTGGTCTGATCTTCAGCGGGAAATATTGTCAGGAACAGATGCAGAAATTATTTCTGCGTCCAGCAAGACTGTCGTTATTTTACTAAAAGCATTATCAACTGACGATCAGGCTTTTTGTGAACCCCTTATCTCCCAGACAATTACTGATGTAAAATGGATTATTGCTAATGCTCACTGCAATATGTTTCATTCACTTACAAATTTACTCACTTGTTTTGCCGAGGTAAATTCCAAGTCTTGTATTAGTGTTCTAAGTGGATTTATACCATTGTTTATGGGACATTATTGTACAGAAACGTCAGTATCAAATAAAAGAATACTGCTACAATGCTTGAATCATTTTCTATCCCTATCTCGAAAATGGAGCATTAATATAAAAGAAATTCCTGAATTATCATGGGCTGATATTCCATCTGTATATTTTAAAGAACTACATGTGAAGGACTTGGATATTACACTGAAACAGAGCTTGTTCATTGGTTTAGCAATTCAAAGTGATATTTTGACCAACGATCAACACATTGAAATATTTGAGGCAATCTGTAGTGAAGTTGATTTAGGAGATAATGATATGAAAGCTGCTTGTATCGATAGTCTAAAAATATTTGCTGTACAACATTCCAGTGAAATCTTGGCCTTGATTGAATGTCGATTGCAACTAAATAGTGAGGTTTTTGAACCAACCATCATTAAACGAAGACTTGATGCAATAGCAGCTCTTTCTAAAACAAAAGATATTGGACAGAAAGTTCTTCCCATTATCATTGACATTGCGCTAAAGAAGGTTGATGATGAACTTGGAACAGCGGCGCTGACTTACATAAAAAATTTAATTTTAAATAAATATTTGCATTTTGATGCTCACAAATATCTGGTTGAACAAGGTATTATCAATCAATTACTTTCATCAGGCGGATCATGCCAGGAGAGAATGTGTCTTATTTCGAATATTTGCAATTTTATATTTAAAAAACTAGATACTGCCATTCAACAAGCAGTTTTTGAAAAGTCTAGCAGTATCATCGAAGAATATATTTTTATACATAACGATGGTATACTTTTTGTGGAGGGTTTATTTAGAGCACTACGGCCTACTGTTAAGATAAATAACGTTGAAAATGTATTAAGTAGGTTTCGTAAAATCTCGTTAGAAAGCAACGATGAAGTGATAAGAAACACTGCATGTAGAGTAATTTGCAGTATTGTGAATAAGACACCTGTTGAAAATACATTTTTCAAAGCCACACAAGATGTTCTGGATTCCATACTACATTCAAACTCAAATGTCAGCGATAAAATGGCAGCTGTTTGCTTATGTGCATGGTTGACTAAAGGAATCGTTGCTAGAGATAGTATCGATAATCATTGGCTAAATTACTTTATAAATCTTCTCAACGATGAACAAACTGGACAATTTGCAGCTAGAGAAATTAAAACTCTAATTAGAAATGACAATGTATTTTCACATCTGAGCACTGAGAACGTTGCAATCCTCTATGTACAACGAATATTTGAGTATTTAATTCAGAAAAGCAAAAATGTTGCGGATGAACACAGAGAAAATTACTTGACGGCAATTGGCAGCTTTGTAAAAGATTTGCCATCTGAGTTACTGATGCTGTATTTAGAAGATGTCGTTCCTTTGTTTGACGAAGCTTTGTTATTCAAGAAGTCTGAAACAATTCTGGAATATTTACAAGCTTTGCAAGTACTATTAGAAACACATATTCAGATTTTCAGCCAAACCGCAAATTCATTGATTCCACAAATATTAAATCTGACATCGCATAAGAATATGTGGATAAGGTCAGCAGCTTTGCATTGTTTAATAAGTTTCAGCAAATATCCTGTTGAAATAGTTGGTGCCTTCAAAGAAGATGTACTACTCAAATTAAATGATGCTATTGATGACAGGAAGCGATTAATTAGGAAATTAGCCGTTGTGTCAAGGACTCATTGGTACTTGGTTGATCAATTGAATGAGATGTAAATAAGAATTCTGGCCAGTACAAATGTATAATACGAATGTATGATATTTGACTTCCAATTGTACACATTGTAATTAAATAAAAGGAAATTGATTTTCTTAGAAATCAAAATCATTATTTAGAAAAAATTCTGTAAATAAATTTTTAAGAAAATGTTAATGAGATTTTAATTACATTTTGCGAAAGGTTACTTCTACTGACATTGACACATTTTTACGCCAGTGTCATATAATGGCAAGAGTGAATATTATTTTAATAGAAAAAATTAATTACAGTTTTCTTTTGCGATAACTCGTTATAATTTATTATTATATGTGATTTTAGTTTTATAGACCTCCGTAAAAAAAAAAATGATACGTAAGGATTCTACTGAAATAATGCATAGTATGTACTTTTAGTAACAAAATTATACGCTGATTTATTTATCACATACAAAGTATTGAAGATAAAATATACAATCTATTTTCTCTTTTTTTTTTTTATGCAGAAGTAAATTTCTGCCTATGCAGTAGAAAGACTATACATCAGTCCTTGTACAAAATTTGACATAATTGACAAAACTCTTATGTAAATATATGGGTATTTGTCAGACTTTGACATAACGGAATGATTGTACAATCGCAGTAAAAAATATTATGAATCGGTTGCAGTATCAATGAATGAACCTATTTTCTAACAATTTAATTAAAATAAGAAGGATTAATAAATGTTCGATTATTGTAAGTCATCAAATTTTTTTTCAGCAGACTATACTGATAACTGATATTCTTACTCTTACTTTTCAAGTACTATATGTAAATCGAAAATATACTTTTCTCTTTCTGCCTATTATGTTTAAGGGAGGAAAACCTTCAGGTCCCGCGACACATTAATAGTCAAGAAAAAATTGTCTCTTTCCATTGACATTTCTTCATATGCCTATTTTTGAATGGCCAGAAGATCGAGTATTAAACAACTTCCTCACAAAGTAAACCTGCAGCATTGTGGTGGCTGCAATTACGACCACCTGTGTTAATGACCAAGATTGCACGTACGAATTGTTATCTACCAATAAGTTGTAATCACGAGATTCTCGACTGCGGCTAAGATGCTGAGTCTGAAGAATTTCTTGTAGATTTTTTTCGACATTAACGAGTGTGGTCTATAAATAAGATTAATTTTCCATAAATGACACAAATCATTGTACGTAGAGAACTCATAAAAAATGTTATTTTATATCTTACCGTAACATTCTCAACAGAAAGATTCATGTCTTCCAATTCCTTAGCATATTTTTCCCATTGGTCATACCTGAAATTTTGATTTTAATGTATGCTTTTTGTACTTAATTAAATCTATTATAAATGTCTATGGAATTTGGAGCACTTTAATCTATAGTTTATTACAGTTTTCTGTTATATCATAGCGATATTAATTTTAGTTATTAAACAAATTTAATTGCACTTAAGGTGATGTCAGAACTACACGTAACAATAAAATGTTGAAATTACCTTATAACAGAGATGTAAAGATTGACCAATTTTCCTGCGAACCGGGAAAATTGATTATCAACGCACACCGAATAATAGCCACCAGTTTCAGAGAGATCTTGATAATCGGTATTGGATCGCCATTGATATGGATGAACAATTACTCCAGTAGGATTTCGGACGGCAAAACCTGCTTTGCCATCTCCCCCTCGTAACACCTGCATTTTTTACAGCGTTATACGACATATAATGTTGAAAAATTTATATTTCTGTACAATTTATTTTAATTGACATATGCGGATAATGAGTGGCATCTCAAAATGAGAAATTGAAGTAGTAAACATTGTTTATTAAATTTATTACGTTTATTTTTTACGCAGTACTGAAATATTTCATTTTAGTAATGTAGCTAATCCCAGGTTTATACATCTGCTTGACAATTTTCAAAAGTGATTATCATTTCCGATAAGCAACAAGAAATTGTGAAAGTGTTTCATAATATTTTAATAAATTTAATTGATACTTTTAATTTTAATGTTAATTTATATTAGTTTAAATATGTACATTAACGCATTATTGAATTAGGAAAGAACAAATGTTTAATCTGATTTACTAAAGTGATAATTGCACTTATCAGGTAAATGAATTAGTGATAATTACGCTAATCACCTGAATTAATATAATAGACTGTGAGTTTATGACGTCGTAAAGGTTGTTATCTGTTATAATATTCGTTACTATGTCAACTCACCGATACAACGCTATCAAATGAGAAAGTTGCCGCCTTATAATGATACATAATTTTGTTATCAAATTGGAAAAACAAAATTGAAATCTGCCAAAACAGATGTCTATAAATATACTGATAAAATTATATCATTATCATTACATGGAATATATAATAATTTTTTTTCTTGTTATTGTAATTAAAATTAAATCCTAATTTCTTTTATATATAGAATAGAGATTTATTGGAACTTTCATATCAGTGTAACTATCGGTAGTACTTTACAAGTCCTTCTGTAATTAGAAACATAAATAATAATTAATAAATTTCGAAGAGGGCTGTCAACACGGCCAAGACTTAAATTTAATATATTTTATTGTTTGCCAGATCGTATGAACCAAAAACAAACTTGTTCTTCGTCAATTAAATAGCGTACATATTCAATATGAACTTTTCTATTCTGAATAAACTTTTATCGTAAGTTGTTTATATTGTAACGTTGAAAACTCTTCATTTTTATCATAAAACTTAACATTTTGGATCATGTATATTTGGATGTATAGACTTGGAGTAAAAGTATAAAGTGTGAGAGCTCATTTTCACGTACGCACACACACACACATACACACATACAATATGTATATATGTATATATATATGTATATATGTATATATATGCGCATTGTCGCAGCTAACTTTCCCAAGTGTCGGTTTTACACGTCGAAGGAAGTTATTGTTCGCCATATGGACCATTGGAATTTCCTAACCTACTCCCGTGAAGGCGAGGGGGAACGGGTAACCGGAAAAGCGGCACGATTGTCCTTATAGGTCATTCGCGAAAGCGCATACGCGAAATCGCGTCGGCGCATAGTGGGTATAGGTATGTAGGGAAAATGCAGGGGCGGCTCAGACCTGGAAGCTGACGTAAAACGTGGCGCCGGGGTTGACGTATTGAAAGTAACAGTCTTCTTTTCCGGCGTCTACGTGCACCTTGTAGTCCATCGCTACGGCCGGCAAGGTCTCGTACCAGGGTTTCGCCTCTTCGGCCCCCGTCAGGACCGCGAGGAGTCCCGCGAGGGCGATAACGCGCCCGATTAATGTAAGGATCATCGCGAACGACGAGTTTCGTGGCTCATGTCTGACTGCGACGACAAGGCAACGAGCACCTTCTCTTTCGAACTTCGAACGAGACGGGAGAAAAAAACCCGAGAAACCGAGTCTAGAAGTTCGGGACCGTTCGTGATGCGACTTGAGATTCGGAGTCGCGGTGAACATTTCTTGTTGCCTTTATATATATATATTTAGTCTCGAAGAAGTTTTATATCAGTGATACAATATATATATATATATATATATATATATACATAACGACCGTGTCCCCCATTCCCTTATTGCTTGCCCATAGTATGTATATACATATTGTTGGTTGCACACACACTTAACAATGTAAATACATAAACCTGTATACATTTATGTATATATACATTTTATCTCAAATATATAACACGACATTAATTTTTTTAGAAGTTTATGGCATTTTTATTACCTCCAAGTTTTTTAAACTATATTATATTTTATTCGTATTCTTATTTACATACGAATTTATATATATGCTCCGAATATATAGCGAGATAATAAAATAATTGGAGCATCGTAACAAATAGGAGCAAATGATAAGTATACAGGGTGATCCAAAAGTCCGGGCATTTTTCGGGGAAAATGTTAAATACGAAAGTTTAAGGATTTTTCCCTGGCTATTTAACGGTACCGTTGAGTTTGACCTTGAACATGACCTTGAGGGTTATTCCAAGGTCAAGTTTATTTTTTTAAATGGGAACCCCTACTTTTGATCTCGGATTTGAAAAGAGCGGAAAATTTCACGTTCAACGCGATATTTATACGATATTTTCAACAAGGTCATGGCAAGGTCTAATGAAGGTGAAATTTGTCAATTTCACCGCCAACATTCTCCCGGGCTCCGCCCACTGGACCCTCGACGCGCTTTGCTCGCAAGTTTTCTAACTAAATTCAGAAAGATATGGAAGTTTAAAGTTTA
>JAPYZR010007878.1:0-11107 GCA_030522945.1 Trichopria nigra | reverse complement strand
GATTAGAATTAATTAAATATCATATTACATTTTTTTAGAGCATTTTTATCAAGAAGATTGCCTTAGATGGCCGACTACTGTCCGGTTTACCCTATATAGATTTGATTTATGAAAATTACTCCTGGATTTAAATGTATTCGAATGTATTTAAATGTATATGGATATAATATCGCCGTGTTAAAACTGAATTCGCCTTTTGTCTGTGCCGAATACATTCAAATACATGTTCCTTTACTGCATCTTAGATTTCAATATATGTATACCTTGTTAACAAAAACACATATACATAAGGAATTAATTCCAATAGCCAAAACAATGTAGTCTTCAAAATATCAATATATATACTAATATATCCATACAACATAATACATATATATACATATATTTATATCAATCACGATCCGTAATTATATTGTCGATTGTACATAATAGAATAATAATAAATTGAAAAGATGATATCAAAAGTGAAGGCGACAACTTTTGACTGCAATAAAATTATACAGCTTTCTTAAAAATGAATCTTCCATTATACATAGACTTCACGCATAATTGTGCAAGCCCTTTTACAAATAAGATATTGATCATGACGAATTCTCATATTCTCGTTTATTAACAAACGTGTCGAAGTATATATATATAATGCATCTTGATAGATACTTTTATTTTCATAGGCTTTCAGAGACTTGAAGTGAAAGTGTCGGCTCCTTTGACTCAAGTCGTGCGTTTCAGTCGCATTCTAAAAAAAAAAAAACCATTATCAATGTTTTAATATCCTTTAATTCATGTTTATAAAGCTGCAATCATTTATGAGGAAGTAATCAAAACCCACACCAAGCATTAGAAACATACTGTAATGTCGTAGGTTATGAAACTGCTCCTCTGGAACGCAGTTCAGAACCCACTCTCTGCAGATGCATCTCCGCGAAACCTTCTTATTGTCATCCTGAAAAAGTCATCGTGAAGATTGATTATTGTAGACACAAACATATATATATATATATATATATGAATGGTACTAAAAATTTATGTTTTTTTAATTGTCGATTTTTATTTCCATTTCGATGTGATTACTTTTTTTTCGGCGGATCTCAATTTTGGATGATGAAATTTCCAAAAATACTTACAGCATCAATTTACATTTTTCGAATTGTCATTACTTCGCAATTTAACCTTTGAATGGCCGGGGTGGTTATACTGTATTGGTCAAAAATATATATGTATACATATATATATATATATGTATTTTGGTATGAAATTTGTAACTCGAGATATATCTGAATCTGAATGCGAGTCGTCGGTATATGTATCCGTTTATTATTTATCCTAAAAAGGAAACTCCTTATATCCCGAACGGAAGGAAGGAAATATTGCAGCAATATTATAAATATAAATGTTATTGCGACACACGCCTTTTTTTATCGCGGTTATATTACACAACCATTTCAGAAATATTGCAGTTACATTCCATTACTATTATATATATATTTATTATATAGTCGTAACTGAAATGTAACTGCAACATTTCTGAGATAGTTGTGCAATATTACTGTAATAAAAAAAAAGTCGGACATCGTGTCTTGTAGTAATATTTCTACAATAATATTTTTTAGTTAAGTATTACATATACTTCATACATATATTGCTTGATTAAACAATAACATTATAAAAACCCCTCGAGTAACAATAAGTTTCAGACGAATTAGTTCAATTTTTTAGATAGTTATCCGACGTATATTGAATCAGCCATTTTGAATGTTAAAAATCTGCTTTAAAAATGAATATAGAAATGCATTTCGTTTCGTTTATTTGAATTCTTTTAATTGTCCGTTTCAAATGCTTTCAAATGCGAAAATAATTTATCCAACACATTATTTCAATTCAATTTTATAATAAAAAATCTGCTAAATTTATAAAGCAGAGAATACTTTGTCAATCATTCTAAAAACATTTAAATTCCAACCTGAGAAAAAAAAAAGAATGAAAAAAAATTGAGAGACAAATATCGAATTCAGGTGCATAGAAATGTATTGAAATGTATGAAATTTAAATCCATTTTCGATTACAGGGAAGTCAATTTAAAAAATTCAGTTAATAAAACATTCTTTGTTTTTTTTTTTTTAAAGGACTCGTATCATCAAAAATAAAAAAAACACCTGTATATACAAGTACGTATTATATATGAATAAAATAAATCGATAATTCGACGCGTTGCAATTCGATATATATACGTTTATTTTCATGTAAGAGTATAGACAATGACAAGTGTGAGGGAGTATAGATTTGGCACTCTGCCAAAATTCAATGGCATGACTAACATTTGGCGTAGTATAGTGTTTTATGGATCAATAATGCACGAGTGCAATCGACTGACTTTTTAATTAAACGGATTTGCTTGTGGGAGTCATCCCTGGATCACTTCCAATTATGTAAGCGAGTCATACGTGTATAAAAATGTATAAATCTCAAAATTTAAAGCTATTTATATCTATTTGTATTTATATACATACAAACACACACACACACGCACATATGCACATATGTATACATATATACGTATGTATATGCATATAAAAAAAAAAAACAAGTTATATATTTATAAGCCCAGCAAAAAATAATTAATTCAAATTTATTCGTTTTTGAAAAATTGAATCAAATTATTTAATAAAATTAAATAAACAATTAACACGTTTTAATCAAAATTAATCAAAATATAATCGATTAGGAATTCTGAACGTTGTCAATAACATTGAATGAAAAAATGTTGATAGAAAATTCTTAAAGTTAATCAATTTGAATAAAAATATAATCTCTTCGATTTTCTGGGCCTGTTAATCAAAATCAATAAAAAACTATTAATTGAATATAATCCGTGGCAATTAATTCAAATGAAAAAATTAAATTAAATTGTTATTTAAAACATTAAATATTAAAATCATTATTCAAAACATTAGAATTAGATATTTACATTGTGAACCTCTTTCAATAAAAAATAATAGTATGAATCAAAATCAATTCAGTTGTTGAACTAACCAACATTGATTCATATTTATTGCATATTAATTGAATCAATCGATTTGAATCTAATTTCTTTTTTGCAATAATTGAATTGAAATTTATTAAGAATGCTTTAATTTTTAATCAAATCCAATCAATTTTCGTTTATTTTGTTCACTTTTTAAAGTACCATCTGGTATAGGTAACGTGGCACTGGTCTGCAGGAAAAGCTGAGAAAAAAAACCATATACATACACACACACACACACGCACACATATATATATGTATTATTTAATTCCAAGGTGGTGGATGTTTCAAATGCATAATGGACAGAACTCATTCATCGATACTATATATAATAATAGCTGATCGTGACCCCTTTCTCTTAAATAAGTTCTTTACAACATCAAAACAAACAGTAGCTGAATCTGAGAAACCGCAAAAACGAGTGCTACGTCAAAAATTGATCATGGTGGTTGATTTTGTCAAAAACACTACTAAGATGACCCATATATTGTTTATCCAATAGCCATCAATAAGAATTTCTTCGGATATATCCAGAAGTGCAATGCAGTACAACTATATATGCGAAATCACGCATGTCAATATATATATATATATATATACATTATGTATCGAACCGTTTTAATTATTTCGAAGTGTTTTAATTATAGGTTATCCATATCTATTTCGAGACTATAATAACGGCACATTTCTATATGTATTGTGCTTGTTCTCTCGTCTGTCATGTATTAAAAACAAAGTAGATAACCTTAGAATCGATCTCGAGTTTAAGGAGCTAAGTCTCGATTCTACCATAAATGGAATTGGGTGAGCGGACACGAGAACCTTCGGAACCCTACAGGAATAAAAGATCACGTAATAAAAAGATAGGAAACATCGAAATCTCGTGGGTAGAATGGCGACGATACACGTGAATCATGATTGAAAAAAGCATCATGACATCTGAATCCGAGAACTTTGAAGAAACGCGCTGGAGCGTATTTTTATCTTGCGGATGCATATAACGTTCATAACATTAAAAAAAAAAAATGTAATTAATTGCAGAACTTTGTATCGGTTTTCCATCATTTTTTTGTTCATATTCTTGTATTTATATATAAAGAAAAAAAAATAATATCCAAGATTGAGGGTACCCAAACAATAAACCATATTTAGGAAATAACGGTACAGTATATAGTGCGTTGTCATCATGACGAAAATCATCACAATGCTATAATGTATACAAAGATACGATATATGTGTGCATCGTAGTTATGTTTATCACGTTGATGGACTTCGAAAATTATAAAAAAATATCGTTAAAATCCTTTTTCTTTTATTCGATTTTCTGTTCTTTGTTGCACATAAGAACTGACAGAAAACAAGGAAAATATAATGTTCATAATTATTTATAATTTTATTATAATTTTAATTTTATTTATAATTTTACCTTCCAACGAATTTTTTTGTCTTTTTCCACTCAACAATAGACAGACCAAGAAATAAATATTTTCTGAATGAAGGAATAGAAAATCGAATTTCTTTTAGTATATAAAATCAGTGAAATGCCTAATGAAAAATGCATATTCTTCACACTTTCTCTCTTCCTCTCGATTATGCAATATTAAAAATACTAAGAATATTAAGAATATATCGTTAAGGAAATGAATCCTTTCTTTATTCTTTTTAATCCTCTGTAATCCGTGTACTGAACTGCGTTAATCTTTTATATTTACGTTGCGGCGACATTTGCAATATTGTGACATTCTAGAGACATTCACTGCATATATTCCGTAATATCATATGTCGAAGCATCCTAGAGATGCTCCAGAGTCATCACAGAATCATATATGAAATTCAAAAACAGAAATGCCTATGAAATTCCTGTAATATTCTGCCGATATTCTTGGAACGTTCTGAAAACATGACCAGGATATTTTGAAATATTCTGTAAATATTACACTGCTATTATGCAGACATAATAGCAGTGTAAGACACGCTTATATTCTGTCAGATAACCGTGACATAATGTCACTTTAAAAACTTAATATACATGGGTTCTAAACAGCGGATGTCCTATATGTCATCTGCAAGATGTGGATGTGTTTTATTTTATTTATTTTTTTTTTTTTTGTTAATTTTGAGAAATTTTCTTAATTTTAAAAGTTGGATATTCTTATCAAAATTTCAATTGTAATACTTTTTACGTTTCTAATACAGTCTAGCAACTTAATTTCTAGATTTCGAAACTAATTAAATTTTTTCATTTTTATTGAATTTGTTTCTAAAACAATTAATTATTAATACAGTAAATTTTTAAATATAAACATTTGAACGAAATAAAGTACCAAAGGTGTTCTTTAAGTCTTCCTGTGAATCGACTCAATCGACCACCCAGCACATTTTATATGAGCTGAGAAAGAGCTCATAAACACATACTCGAAAAATTAGCTCGACAGTCGTCTTATAGGAGGACTTGAAGAATTCCTTTTTTGTATACTCTGTCTCTGTACAAGTTTTTATCTCGTCTGATTAGGGTTTGCGACCGCGTAATATATTTTCTTTTTTTTCATCATTTCCCTATGATTAATACGTTTATCTACTGTTGACATATGACGTCATAACTAGGAGTAAATTTTCGTCCTGTGACATTTGTTCCATATATATACTTGCAGGTATATTTCTGGGCTTTAGTTCAATCCGCATGTCGTACAATGCATAAAAATGTCACATATCTTCATTTATTATGTATTTAAACTTTATTTTCCTGTTTACGTTTAAAAAAAATCCAAAATTTTTAAAATCTGGATATATTCATCATTATATTCATTATTCGGTAGAAACGTGTGAACATTTGGTCATATAAGGGATATTTTTTATACAATAAAGTAAATCAAATTTGGAAACGATAAAAACAATTTTCTTTGTTCGTTCTTATATGTAAAAATTTCTGTAAAAATTCAAAATGTCGTCCCGCTTTTATAACAATTGAAATGAACAACTGAAACTATATAGATCAAGAGTTGCATTATAACATATTAATATCGTTGAACATTGATAAAACAGTTTGTTTAACTTTTGGCAATTGCTGCGACAGACCTAAATATTTTGTTTTAAGTATATTGAAAAAGAATATATATTAAAAGGGATTGACTGCCATCTGAGGTGGGACAAACGTAAAATGCAATTATTGTCAATTAAACAAAGTTAAGCAAACTCCTAAATCCTAAGAATCTATTATTATCATATGTAACATATGTCGTATGTACCATATATATCATATGTACCATACGTCTGGTATGTAGGATTTAGAAATTTGCTTAACGTTTTCAAAACATATATATATATATATATATATATATATATATATGGTATTTAGTTTTCTTTTCTTTTTTTTTAATAATTTTATAATAAATAAAAATTATATTTATAATTTTATAATATTTATAAATATTTTTGTTCCTTAAACAATTCTGAAAAAAAAAAAAATTTTATTTTTTTCGCCCTTAATAGCGTTGTACAAAGTTTTGTTAAACAATATAGAGTATATTAATTTTTCGTTAATTTCAATTAGTTTAAAACTAATTATAAAAATTAACATAAACTAAAAAGGTCGTGAATCTATATATATGAAAAAACTACATCAAATTTGTGAATGCGCGTGTTATTCACACGTGTTCACGTGCTCTCTCGTACGCTCGAGAATATTCCAAGCATGTTTCCAAAACATTTGCGATTTGAGAGTTGCGTTCCGGAGTAGGCATTCAATTTTGGGTCAAAAAGATTCACAACAAATTTTTTTTTTTTTTGTTTGAAAAAAAATTGTAAACTGTGGATTGGTGGTCGGAAAAGGTTTTTGAAAGTGTATAAAAAATTCTGCTTTATAGGATATTAAATTAATATTCCTTATGCAATTCTAAGCATCGAAATGAATATTTTTTCCCAAATACTCGAATTTTCTGATGAATACTAGAATTTTCTGATAAATACTAGAAATTTTAATTTAAATATAAAATAATTGTAAATTAAATTTATAATTGAACTCCTGATAAATATGTCCTTGAATCGAAAAGACGAATATTTTTTTTGTAAATTTTAGTTTTTTTTTTTTTTTTAATATACCGGAAATTGTTAGTTAGTACTTAACAGAAAAGTAAAAGGTTAAATTGAAAGATTAAAAAGTTAACGAATTTTAAATCAACTTTGTTATTTTATAAGTCGTTCACTTTTTTAACTTAATTCCGTCTCCTTTTTGCTAACGTTTTCTATGTATATAAGTTAACTCGATAAATTTGATTCAGATAAAAAGTTAAAATTATACTTAACTTTCAACTTTATAGTGTGCTTCTGTTAATTAAATAGACTTAACATTCCATTTCGTTATAACTACTCGCTTAACAATGTTGATTTTTTTTAATTCATTAATTTCGACTTAAATCTAGTTAATAAATAAAGTTACACATTTGACTTTGAATTGTTTTTGACTTGGTTTCTCGCATTAATGTACTTACCTTTTATTTCTCGGCGACTTTGAGAACGGTTCCGCTAATTTCAATTTTTATCGAATCGAAAACATGTTATGAGGCTAATTTTCTGTTTTTTCGTGGTCTATACAACTTACCCCTAGGTGACTTTTGGCTATATATATTGAGCAAAAACAGTTAGAATGGAAAAAGCGCGAAAATCTTGAGATATATGTATATATTGTCTAATCGAAATTTTGAGCTTAGATTCTGAAAGAGCATCAAATTTTGCGTAGGAGTAGAGGTATTGCATTATTTTTTTGTTCCAATAATATAATAAATACACACGTTGAAAAGTTAGTAAAAATGCTGATCACCTCGGCGTTAATGGGTTAAGTAAGATTTACTAAAAAGAAGGAAACCTTTTCTTAATTCAAGTAAATATTTACTTGAAAATAACAAATTTTTTCAGTGTATATATATAAAAAACTACACAGTCGTAAAACGAACAATTTTATATTATATTTACTAATTACTTTAAAATTCCCTGCCGAAAAAATACTATATAAAACCCTGATTAAAAAAAAAAAACCATATAGAACACTATAGAAATTTTATTTTTTGATTAAAATGTGATTAAAACTATGTGAACCTCAATTACAACACGTGCACAATGAATAAATACATCATCTTTAATCTGAAAAAGTTGCTACAGAATATATATAGTTTAAAACTAAGATTGAAATAATGAAGTATTGTGCGCCGAATATCTTTATTAGACACTAAATTTACACTATTTTCTGCATGACGAATTTTCAAATAATTTCTATTATATGACATTGTACGTAACCTGTCGATATGATTTGCCTATACGTTGCAATGGCTTTAATACGTATTTTTAATGAATTTTTTTGAACCAAAAAACAAAATTTCTACCTATATGTTTTTTGAATCAGGTTTTGTGATATTTTCCCGGCAGGACTTCTTATAAATTATACATGAATTAGTCGCAAATAACGTATATATAACGAACAATAAATTTTCCCGAAATCATTCTCGATAAAAATCCATTAAATCACATAATACACAATTAGGTATAGACGAGGCACCTCCGTACCTGCGGCGCGAAACTCGAAAAGTCAAACTCTTGCGAGAAGGTGCTCGAATATTAGCGACTCGAAGCTTCCAGGCGCCTCCGCTCCTTTCGAGCATATGTATATGCACATTATCGAAGATGGGCGATTCGGTGGGTGATGGTTGCGCGCGCAACCCAATCGACGGGGTCACGTGGTGGCGACACTCTACCGTTTATTTAAGTAGGGAAGAACCGCCGCGGCCTGCTACAGTCTTGCAGTATCGGTGCACGCGAAAAGAAAACCCGTCTTTCGTTCTCTCTCTCTCTCTCGATATATATAAATAAATATATAAAGATTTATATATACTACTCGCAGTATACAGTGAAGTTTCACCCATCATATCTCCGAGTGTTGTATACCCGTGTGCGCACGTTTCTCGGCCAATCAGCGACCTTTTTACTGGTTTTCCTTCTCGTGCGTTTCCGCAGTGTGACACACACACTCGCACATATATACGTGCGTTCCGTATCTAAGATCGTGTGTCGCCGTATTTGGCACTTTTCGGATAAAAGTTGCGCAATTGCACGAAGCTTGCGGAGAACAAGAGGAAAAAAAAGAAACACAATTGAAGAAAAAGTCTGCCGAGGAAAATTATATACTCTACGTCCGTCAAGAGGTCTTGCTGCGCGGGGAATCGACCGCAGGAGCAGAACGCTCACCTGATAATTGGTAATGAAACTATACATTTTCGTTTATTTTTTTTTTTTTGTATACGTTAAACTTACACGAGTTTGTTGCTTGCTGTAGTTTTTATCAATTTTATTTTTTTTTGCTCTCGGTCCATGTTCATTTCATCCGTCCAGCTGGCAGCTTGCGCTTATTGTCATCCGTTGGTATATGTATATATATATAAATATATATGTTATATATTTATACATTTATATACGGGAACGGATGTACGGGGCGAACGTTACTATGCTTCGATTTGTTTATTCGGTTTCTCCTTTTGCCGTGACGATCATGCGCGATGAACCGCGCTTTTAAAATAGTTTCTAGAACGATGGAGAACGCAGCCGAAACTCTCGGTGAGATTTCGAAAATTCCAATAAGTGGGCGTAGGACGATCGCGATCTTCGGTGTTGTATACGATGCTTAAAAAAAAAGAGGCTATATAGTCGCGCTTGTATTATTTTATATAGCCGGAGGAATTCAGCCATCGTTGACATTCGGCACGCGAGATTGGTCGGCGATTTTCCACGATTATTGACGAACGAGATTTCGGAAAATTCCGGACCGTTCTATAGATCCGTTACGTTTTCCAAGGTCGTCGAGTTCAGGAAAAACGCAAATTTCGTCGTCAAGGTCGTTGAAAATCCCGCGAATCATTTGTTTTTCCCCTTAGATTCTAACATCAAATGTGGTTTGGTAACTTTTTGACCATGGAAAAATCGACGAATATATAAAGCCTCTTCGAAATGTATAGAAATCTTTGCACGATTTCCTTTTTCACGACGTCAACCCACTATCTACGTCCCTGATCGTTTTTTTTTCTCTCTCTCGAAATTTCGATAATCGCTCTTCTCTGTCGATTCAATGTTATTACGTTTTCGGGGGGGTCTTAGATTCGTCTTCGTTCATTGGTCGGCGAAACGTGTCTTTTGTTGTTTTTTTTTTTTAAGAACATTTATAATTTTAAAGGTTATGTAGTCATTTTGCTGGTAGACCCAATTGATATGGATTGAAATGTAGTTTCATATAATATATATATATGAATTGCATCGAATTCAATTCGTAACATCCGTAACGTATTGAATGGGATTAGAAGGAAAAGGAAATAAATCATTTATTTACCCAACAAACGAGAAAGTATTGAAAACAATTTTTTCAATCTGGAATCTGTCCATTTTCGAATTGCAATCAATTTTTGTAATTCGTTTCAAGTCCGTTAATACGATTACAATACGTCATTTGAGAATAGAAGAGACTTGCATTTAATTCTAATCATTAACTTTCATAACTTCGGTCGAATTACACAAAACAACGATATTTATTTGTAATACGCCAGCAAAATTACCAACAAACGGGAAAGTATTGAAAAAAAATGTTTCAATCCGGAATCTGTCCATTTTCGAATTGTAATCAATTTTTTGTAATTCTATATATTCGTTTCAATTCCGTTAATACGATATAATACGGCATTTGAGAATAGAAGACACTTCCATTTAATTCTAATCAATTCGAAAATGAAATTGACTCATTTAACTATAATTATTAATTCGACGCAATGCGGCCGAACGAATTTATAAAAAGCAGAAACAATTCTTTTTATTTAATACTTTGTTAAAATTTCGACGCGTTTCAAATCGATGCTGATTAAGTGAATTCATTTTCAGTCGTTTTAATTCATTGTAATTCATTTTAATTCGTTTGAATTCGTATTTTTAACTTTCAATACGTTTCCGTTTATAGGGTTGTGACGCGTTGTCACAATTCAATCTAATACGTCCGATTAAATTTCGACAAAGGAACGAAAATTCGGGTCAATATTACATTTCGAGTGTTTTAATTCG
>JAPYZR010007874.1:3483-17226 GCA_030522945.1 Trichopria nigra | reverse complement strand
TTGTATATCCCAATATGGAGAATTATCTAAGTTTGTTTTCAAATTTAAAACAATTGTTTTTACATTTCTATACTTATTATCATTTGGGTAGTGTCATCTTTTCGACGTATGAAAAATTAGTTTTTGTTTTCAAAGAACTCGGATGTTTTCAAGTTTTTAAAATAACGTTTGTTTAAAGAAAGAATCAATGTTTTACCAACTGCAATACCCTATGTGGGATCTATAGTTTTCCCTACAACATTGTCTACATGAAGGTATTCCAAAAAAGACAAAAAGGATGTTTTGGAGTTTCATATTGTATAGGAGCCTTTTTAAAACATATATCCATTTCCGTTTTTAATATTTGTATATCATACCACATTCAAAATGAAATCCTTTTTTTCAAGTTGAATATGGTAGTCTGCAAATATTATTCATTAAAATGTATTCGTTGAGTCAATGTAGACGTTATTATATTCTTAGAGATATACATTTTTTAATATGAGTAAAGTAATTAAAAACAATTTAGATATTTAAAAAAAAAAAAGAAAGTAGTAGGCTCCAAACATAAAAGAAATTCGGAGCCCTGTAAAATCGGCTTTTAATTTTGATGTCTGCGACCACGCGCGACTCTTTTTACTTAATCGTAGTCATTACTGGCTTTATGGAATGTGTTCCTTCATTCCTATTAATTCATTAATTTTTCTTGATTTTGTAACAATTATGAAAATTTTTATAGAAAACGAGTGGATATTCTACATTTTTACAAGTACTACATTTTTTGCACACTTACACATGAGATCATTCGAATTTTATTACAAAATGTAGTATACCGAGGTCATCCTTTGTAATACCCTGAATATTTTACAACTAATCTTAATCACGATTTATTAACATTATTCTTACATCATGATCTTTACATATTTCATGTTTCCTTTAAAAGGTAGAATATTATTTTTCTAAAATAAATGCACCGTAAGATAAAGAATGACATTTTCTTTCTTTAACACATATAGCCATGAAGCAGTACGTATGCAATAAAATGCTTCGCAGCTTCTGCGAGCAGTTACCGAAGGGATTAATATCAGGTCCCCAGAGAACTGCGCTGTTATTAAACTATGCAGCAGTCGCGATTAAAGCTGGTATCGCACAAAAAATTGAAATAATGAATACATTCTTTTTTTTAAATTCGATAATAATCAGAATCACAATCTCAAGTATGTTGACAAGATCGTTGAAAACGTAATACAAGTAAATAATCAACATTTGCTTAAAAATTAATAAATCAACATTATTAATCTACGTTTTTTGTTTTGGTCATTATAATAACTGTGTGGCAGAAATAATCAACAATTCGCGAATAAACAATAATTTG
This sequence comes from Trichopria nigra, assembly GCA_030522945.1. Lineage (NCBI taxonomy): Eukaryota > Metazoa > Arthropoda > Insecta > Hymenoptera > Diapriidae > Trichopria > Trichopria nigra. The sequence continues at coordinate 15,872 of JAPYZR010007874.1, read as the reverse complement.
TGATTTTGTAAATGAAAACATTGAGGTAATAACTTTCTTAAGTATTTGAAAATATACACCAACATTTAAATTATTTACTTGAAATTATTTAATTGAAATGTTTCCAATCCGTGTAAAAAGTATAACAATTATCGTCTCAATTTTCTTTACGATGTAACCAGAGTTTCTACGAAATATCAATGAAACTTCGTTTATAAAATGATATCGAAATATCAGGATATATATTTATTCCACGCTAAGTCGCCGACTTTATTAAATAGACTATCATTGATTTCGTTTTTGTAGGAGAACTGAATATTTTTTTAAATCTGTAATGCGGTTACTATACATATCGTGCAGTAACAAATAAAAACTGAAATTGTCCAACTTGAAACAAACTTTTATATAGATATAATGAAAATTTTACAATTAACATTAACAATTTATTTACATGTGTGCCTTTTATGTATTAAGTATAATAAATTCAAGATTTTTTCCAAATTGTCATTTTTAATTTTTTTTTTAAGCCGCACAAAAATGCTACTCAAAATAATAAACAATTTAAAGGGTCGTACAACATGACAAATATGTACCTATATATATAATTGAGCTTATGATTTTTTTATATTTTGTGTTTTTATTGTTTTAGTATTCTGAATGTTGCATATGTTGGTGACTTTACAGGGAAAAAAAGTACAACGAAAACTTCATATTTTATTAACTTAACAAATTGATTAACATCCATAATAACGTAGCATGTCTTCAAGCATCTCCGGAAGTAATAATTTTAAGGGAAACCTGGCTTCGTTAAGATATCACAGATTCTGTATTGGGATTATCTGGATATTTCATTTTTCGGACGGATAGAACATCTACTATTCATCAGCGTGGAGGAGGCGTACTTGTTGCTGTTAAATATATCGGCTTCATCACATTTTGGAAAATTATTAATCTCCGCTTCATATACCTCTCACCATCACCTGTGGTCGATGGTTTTACTTTATTTAAAGATTTAATCGATTTAATTCAGGATATCTCATTGAAAAATAGTGACTGACAATGAATAATCGCTAAAGATATTAATTCAGAGTACCGAACTATCGGACATCTTACATCCAAGAATAGGGCAGCCGTGAATTTGTGTAAAATGACCTTTTCTCAAGTCTAGGTGTGACTTAATATTTTCTCACTCTCCCCAGTAAAGGTTTACTCTCGATTTATTAATCTCATCTATTCTTAATACCCAGCACTACATAATTACTTCGACCCGCACCGTAGGTCGGAAGATGTATTGAGTTTGGTCCCCCTGGCAAAAAAAATTACCCCCCATTTCTTCATCAAATGTCCACGTTTCAGACCATAAGGAACCCAAAAATGCAATAAAAAAATGTTTGTCCGTTAGTCTGTAATTTGTACGCGCTGTAACTCACGAAAGAATGAACAGAAATGCTTTCATAAACTGTTCTTGGATATTCCCTGGCCTAGTGAAGTATAGTGTTCCCACTATTCCACATTTTTTCAAAGGTATGTTTTGCCCCCCCCCCCCCCCCCGGGTGAACAAAAACATTTTCTTGATAAACTTTAAACTTCCATATCTTTCTGAATTTAGTGACAAAACTTGCGAGCGAAGCGCGCCAGGGGTCCAGGGGACCACGCCCCCGGTGGAGTTGGCGGCCAAAGGCCGCCGGGGCAAAGCCCCTAATTTTTATTTTCAAGTGTGTGTTTTTGCCGATCTTAGATCTGATTATATTTTTGGAATATATAAAATGGAGGGGGGATGATCAAAAAACATTTTCGCAAGTTTTTAGGATGTTACGCGCAATAGATCGCCAGGGGTCCAGGGGGCGGAGCCCCCGGTGGGGTTGGCGGTCGAAGATGGACTACATTATCCCAACAGCATTTCACGCTTGGGGAAAAATTGAAAGATGCTGGAGGACAGCCTTAGACAAACGGTATCATAGTAGTACCCTTTTCCTAATCCTGTCTTCCAGCATCTTTCAATTTTTCCCTAAAACGTGAAATGCTCTACTGATTCACATCATACCCATCCCAGTAAACTAAAAAGAACTACAAATAATTGGGTGTCCTGAAAATTGAATTGAAGACAATGGGAAATCATTCAAAAGTATTCAGTTGTTTTCGAACATGAATTCTTTTGAATTCTTACCCATTGTTCTAAATTCAATTTTCAGGACCTGCCAATTTATACACATATAATTGATTAAAAGTTATTTGTACTATTGTATTTTCATTAAAAATAGATGCCTATTATAAATATGGCTATATATTTAGGAATATATATTAATACTTTCCTTGCAGTTCAAACAGATATACAAAAAAAAAAAATGCTCTTGTCTTCTCTATTTTGATCCGCATGACACGAACAATTTTATTTTTTATTCAATAATTTCGATATCAAGCTGAAAAGATGGAATTGACATATATTTTCCAAGTAGTCTTCAAACCAATGTCGAATTACAACATCGCTTGCTATTACGACCCTACTCGAAAAGTTCCAAATGATATAATAAAAATATCAAACTGTCGTCATAACGTAACACTCATGAAAAATCGAACACACGCTGATGTTATGTCTCTTGAAGAGCGGGATATTCCGAGAAACTTCTAAACGAAAAGTTAGAAGGATTCAGAACTCGAAAACCATGGATGGTGTAATTACTTTTTAAGACGAGACAACGAGGGTCAATTGATTATTATAAATTTATAATCATTAATGCTAACTTAACTTTTTTTCGTTTGTCAGTTTATATGCTCATCATTACAATAATAAGTCTTTGAACTTTTCCTCGTAATTACGATGCATTAAATTCACGTCGAATTTGGTCGTAGGACTCAATATATATTCTATACATCGCTTATTTCAAATCACTTATTTTGAGTGATACAAGAAAGATGGAAATTCATCCATCTGGACAATGTGAATGAATGAATACATCCATACCGATTATTCAAACAACAATGTTGTTAATAATAATAAGATCTTTAACACTGATACAATTACAATCATCGTGACGATAACGATAATGATTTCGACGGTAATGTAATGATGGAATAAAAAAGTTTAAAATTGTCTTGAATCATGATGTCGATGTATAATCTCAATCGACGACATAATGTTCTCATTTAATTTCATAAATAAATTCATTACAAAAATAGAGTGTACAAACGAGAAAGTAGCTTCCAAAAGGAACAATTAATTAAGAAACGGAGTTCGCGGGATCATGTTTCGCAGAAGACGGTGAATGTTCATTATTTATCGCGGATGTCTCTGGAGCTCGGATGTGCGGACCCGATGTTGCTGGCACGCAATTATCGAGAAATTTCTGGAGGTCAGAAAGTTTTTGCACATCTTCTTGGATATGCTCGATATATTCCCAGCGCAGGCTCTTGAGCTCCTCGACATGAGTTGGGGTGCCTTTGTCTTGAAACGTTGGCGTCTTTCTTCGGCAATGCTCCTCGGGCAGGCTTGGTTCATTCTGAAATGCAAACGTCTTCAAAGTTACTGCTCATTAACTCGATATTATCTGAACGTTTTAGCAAAAACGTATTATATTTTATTTATACCAAATTAAAAAGCTTTTGAAACCGCCACGTGTTTGAAAGCAATTTCCTACATTCGACACGAAAGTTACGAATCTTGTCCCAGGTAACAATACGTCATTCACAGACAATGAAAAAATTATACCATTATGATTTCCCCGGAGCCAGTTATCAGAAGAATTTCCTGATATTTCGGAAGATGCTGCCCACGAAATGTTCATATTTTACCTTGTCCCCGGTGGATTGGTTGCCGAGCTCTTTGCTTAGAGCCCGGTCTATGAGGTCGACGATGTAGTTCTTATTGGTGTAAAGATCGACTTCACCAGCGCCGACGAGGGGACCCCCTTCATTGGTTCTGGCCGACGAATCCTCGATCGTTTGTTGCCTCTTGGAACATCGGGGGATTCTTCGATCGCCACTATGGCGCCGCTGAGGAAAGCAGCAGGAAAAGTTCTTAAATCCGTGCTCAAGCTGCTTCACCTCCAAACACTCGTCCGATTCCCCCATATCGTAAACGTGCTCCATATCAGTTGGCGTCGAATTACGTTTCAAGCTAGTCTCGACTCTCGGCACTGCACTTTTAGTTGGTGACCTGTCAGGGCTTTTTCCCTGAAACGTTCGAGAATATCGTGAAATGTTGGTAATTTAACGGCACATGTCACTTGTGCCATGAACGTCAACGTTTAAGATCCCTTTAGAGATTAATAGGACAGCTTTCATGATAGAAGAGACTATACGCATTGCAATTTATTTACCATTTCTGAATTAATAAAAATATATTATTTTAAAAACAGATCTTAAATACAGTAGATGGATAATGTCCATAAAATAAATAAGTTCGACAACGTTGACAATGATGAAAGTGTCGGTTGATATTATAGTACCTATTATCCCAAAAAAAAAAAAGAGAAAAATCGTCTATGAACAAACGTTTCTCTTTCCGACGACTGTGGGTGGCATTTTGAGATTCTTATCGTGATGATGCAAAAGATTCTGCCTCTCGGCGGTCGTGAAGTTTACCTTCTTCTTGTGTTTTTCCGGCGACCGTTCTCTATTTTGCCCGAAATTCCTCGATTGTTCGTACTCGCAACTTTCATAGTGACTTTTTTTTAACATATTATGACCCATCTCGAGCCAAGACATGTCCAATTTTTTATCGTTTTCCTCATCCTTTGAGCAACTCCTCATGACCCGAACCTCAGCCTCTTGAAAAGACGACGGCATCTCCTCTTCACAGCTCTCGGGTATGCACTGCGGCTCTTCTTTGCAGACCACGTAATTTCTTACATATTTGTCCTCACCGACAATATCCGTATTCGACTTATCCTGAATGAAAAATGTCGTGAAAAAAAAAATACTTCAATGTAAACAATACCAATATTGACTGTACATCATACAAAGATTAGGCATTATCAGAATCAGATGCATAACATTTATGTCGATGATAACATTGACTTGTATTGTAGGAAACGTAACGTTATCACGATGTTAACAGTGTCAATGATCATTGGTAACACTTCAGTCACCGTATAAATTTAATTAATGCATTTTTATTACTTACACGTTGATCCTGGTGATAGTTAGCGTCTTTTTGAAGCTTGACATTGTCGGGGAAAATATAACTATATTTGTCGCATACATTCTTGAAATCATAATAATCATTATTTTTCGCATCTGCTGGATTGGTGAAGATGAATGATGTAGTTGGACATTCCGGAATCTTTTTTACAAATTGAGGTGCGTCTGATTTCTCATAATCTCGATATACCTCCTTTTTTGTTGTGGAATACCTTTTTACAAAATTGATTCCCCAATGACGTCATTAATGAAATTTTTTATCAACAGATGATGATGATGATAATGAAGGCGAGAACAAAATGGCGATAATAATAAAATGGATAAAAAATGTATGATGTTCAGAATTCCGATGTCATAATATTATAACGAATGTGGATGTAAAATTGATGATGCGTCGCATATATTTAATCCAGTCCGACATGGTTCTCATTGTTTATTTTTCATAAAGCATCTTCGAAATCGCACCGTTGGCGTACCTGTTTTTCGAGGACGGGAAGTTCAATAAATCATCATCGCAATGGCAGGACGGACAGTGCTGGAATCTGTATTTGAACTTTTTATCGGTGAGTCGCGGCTGTTCGGGTTGTTTGTGTTCGTAGGATATCTCATGTTGACATCGCAAAATGTCGTCTCTCGATGGCTTTCGGCGTCTTCTGTGGGGCTGATTCTGCATTCGGCAATATTCGCTATGTCGGTGATTCTCGTCGATGCTCTGATCGTCGAACATCGCCAAATTCTATTTATAAAACATGAAATACCGTTTCAAACATTCTCCGATGCCCTCAACGATTTCAAAAATATCATGTCGATGAAAAACGGTGTATAAGGATGGAAAAATGATATCGAGTAATAGTCCAGACAAGCTAATAGTTCACGTTCATGATAGTGACAATGCGACAATTTTAATAATGATGATAATGACAAATAAGAAAAATTAATCAGCATCAACATAATCGATATCAAATTCGATACAAATTGTCGATGTTATAAACTCGATATTAAAGTTTATAATGATCCTAACAATGCTCAAGCCATCGACAAAATGTCAAGTTTACTAAAGTTGATTTTCAACGAGTTATTTTCAACGGCACATTGATTATGTTTCACCGTCTCATTATCATTTTAATCAACATAATCAATTTCAACAAGTATTCACTGTTATCCCGCGATTGTTTATTACAACCATTTAGATACGCAATAATCGTAAACATTATTTATTTAGAGTTCATAATAATTGATTGCCATAATCATTTTTCATTTGAACATTATATCTCCGTGATTATCGAGTATGATCACGATTTACGGCCGGCAACAAGGTCTTTCGAAGTCCTAACCTAACAATAACCTAACCTGAAGGGAAAATGTCAAGCCAGTTCGAGAACTGCGCCAGATATTGCGTGGAGAATGGCGCGATCGCGTGTAATTCGCGGCAAACGGTACGTGATAAGAAAATTCGATGAATACTGATAACATTACCGACCATCTCGTACAGATTTCGGGACACTTCCACCCTGCAATTCTCGCCAGATTTTCTCATCGCCGTTGCTGGCATCGCGGCGCAACCATGGTACATGCTGGCTCGGAATCGAAGCTTAGCTCATAACGCGACAAGCGTTTCTTCTCTCGATGCCCTCGATGGCTCTCATACGAGGAGGAAACCCCCGATGAGAAATCGGAAACTAGGGGAGCCGGGGGGGAGGGGAAGGGATGGCTATCACTGGGTTCACAGCTGTTGCGCGCATACGTGCGGAAACGAACGGGAAGCTCGTAGCGATTTTCCTTTGTTTGCATTTGAAGTTCGACGCGAAATTACGCCCTCGAATCAACCATCAGGTCGTATATAATAATAAAAGAACGGGTAATGCAAACCTGGAGATTCTATATTATACGGCAAAATTGCGTTCTGGTATATACCGTGATCGCTGCGTGATTAACGAAAGATAACGAAACGTCAATATTGTTTTAAGATAAGTGTTACTGATGATTTAAATATTGAATGGATTGTGCGATCTGACTAATATTGGTGCAAAGCACTAATGTTGACTTCTAGATTATGACGTTATAACTGAAATAATCGTGCAGCATTGCCTACGGTAAAAATTGTAGGCAACGTTAATTGTTGATGGAAAACTATGTTTGTTTAAAATGAATTTTCATACCGTCGTCATATGGACTATGTGGAAATTGTGACTTGATGGAACTAATGTAATAAAATTGGTAAAACTATAATAACAGCTGTTAGGAAGAGTTTTACACAAAATGTGTCAAAAGCTGATAAATTCCATATAAGGACAATAAAGAAATTGTAAAATTATAAATTGTTATGAAGATTTATGTATATTTAAGAGTAACAAACTTTTTAAAAATCCATAATTTATTTACGTATCATTCGATAAAAAAACAGTGTAGGAGATGAAAATCAATTAAAAAATAATAACAATTAATAGCAACAATTAAAATAAACAAATAATAAAATTATACTGCATTTAATCGACAACCTCTTGGTAGATTATAACTTATTTCAATAAAAATTGACGTCAATAATAATGTTTAATTATTAATAATAAGTGAAAAATGTTTTAAAAAATGAATTAATCTACGGAATATAATTAAGTTTTGCAATATATCAAACGTATATATATATATGTTTGATATATATAGTTTGTAAAATGATTGTAAATTAATGTTCAAAGAAATATATTATAATATAGTAAATAATATAGGTCCATATAATAATACAGACGGTAAACTGCGTTTTATTTGCACAGCAGACGGGCAACAAGCAAAACAAGAGTTATGCATTTTATTGGGCCGTGACAATAGCCAAAACATATTACCTGTATCTTCCCCTTCACGGCCCATTAGGCAATAATTTACGAGATTGAACGCCACCGCGTGATGGATCATTCTTCAGCTTGGAAGCGTCGCGATTTTAAATTTGGATTTTTCTTTTTTGATTTTACACATACGTACTTTATAATAATGTATAACAGTGATATAAAATGTAATTACATTGCAAATTAAGTATAGTAATTTTTTACTTAAGTTGTACTTAATTTTTTACTTAAGGCCAGGTTCTCATTCTTAGACCTTAAAAATGACTTAATTTCAAGAATTTCTTTTTCATATAAAATAAATGAATTTTGGAAAAACTTTTTGTAGCTTTTATTGGTATAATAATAAAGATTATTTATGAATATTTTCGATTAAAAAAATTTAAAAATGGCGGGTCCATAGATTCCTTGTCGCACTGTCGCATGGAACACGTATGTGCGTGGGAGGGCCCGGCTCAGACTTATCAGTTGATCTGAAACCAACAAACCAACAAAATTCTTAAAATAGATGAAGTTCGTGGGGCCTTATCGTTTTCCGATTTTTGAAACAAAATGGGGGATATTTGGTAAAAAAACCTTTTTTTCTATTTTTGGTTTTCAACGTCCGTTAAAAATTGAAGGCCCCCTAAATTTAATTTGCTTTCTTTTGATCCTTGACTCATTAAAATCGGTTCATTCGTTGAAGCTGTAGAGAGGCTCTAGTAAGGAGGAAATTTAAGCAAAAAAAAATCGATTTTTTCATCGTTGAGCATGAGAACCTGGCCTTAATTCAGATTTTAAAATGTATGGAGATGATGGAAAATTAAATTATTTCTCACTCACATCGTTAAAAAAAGAATTATTACCAATCGTTATTGACAGAAATTAATCAACCAACACTATTATTTTGTTAAAATAATATCATAGTAAATTTCGAATAGCAAATCTTAGATAAACTTTATACTTTATTTTGCTGCTCTCGGTTTAAGCATTGGATTGATTTATTTTTTACCAATAAGTACAACTACAAAAATATATATATGTAAAGTAATAATTAAATTAAAATAAAGTAAATAAAACATTTAAATATATATGTAAATCGTACGTCAATTATCAAACAATATTACAGAAAATTCAATGAATAAAAAGTGCTGAGGGTAAAAATATAAAAATGAAAAAATTTTTCCTATTCGAAAAACCCCTTATGTCAATTGAAAAAATCGTCCTTTAATTGAAAATTTCGATCGAATATAGGGTGGAAAACATGTATTCTCGCTTACAATGCGAATAGATAAATAAACAAATAAAACTCGAATTGTTTTTAAAAATTTAATCCCGAGGCACTCGTCTCGATTGAACACTTGACGCACTTGATTGTACACACAGCGGCGTTCATCGTGTTCGACATATATATACGTAAACTTTTCATTCACGACGACGCGCAATCACGCTATAACTTATAAAAATATCAATATAAATATTTATGAAACATCGAGCGTGCAAAGTGTCATACTGAAATATGCAAGATCTACCACGCCTCTAAAAAAAAAGAAAGCCACTGCGAATGCCGTTTGATCTATATGGGTAATCAGTATCGATAGAACGTCGTTCCCAGTAATTGACAAAGTATTCAGAAGTATTCAAGAAGTAAGAAGTATAGGATTGCGAATTACGAAGAAGCATTCTTTTTGAACTGAAATTAATTTATCATTCTTAAGACTAGTAAGACTAATACAAGGGACCATATGCCATGGGTATGTTTTTTCACGATGAAATACGAAAAGTGTAAAAATATGATACAAATGCATGAAGTTATTATTATAATAAATAACGAAAATTGGCGAAAAGATGCAAACATAAGCACAATAGTTAGTATAAAAAGCGGACGTCATATTAAAGGTTATTATTTTTGCATTCAATAAGTAGAAAAAATATATATATAAAAATTCGAAAATGTGACCGAATGACAGAAAATATTTTACGTAAATCCTCTTTGAAATGTTGGATCCTATTTACTGTTTCAATGCCCACTTGTTGCGGGACTACAGGAGAAGAATGCTCGATATTTTTCCGAAATTGTTTTTCCGGCATCGGAGTACTTTTCCTTGGGTCGAGTATATTACACTAGAATCTCCACATCGATATGAGCGGTATGAACTGAATATATAAAAAATAAAACGTTATGCTTCACATTCCACTTGTCTGTGAAAATGTTTATTAAATATGAAACGACATGCATGCAAGAAGCCGCTGGGGCATTAAAATATTCATGTATATATATATATATACACGATTCGTGTTCGCACCTCTAAAACATGCACGCACGTTTATAGAACGACGTTTGATCGCCGAAAAAACAATCTTCAATAGAGAACATTGGACCTAACAAAAAAATATATATATATACATATGATTATATATCTTTTTTCCAAAGCCGATTAAGGAGCATTTACAGTTATATATAACTGTATACATTTATATATATTTATATATAATTATATGTAATATATACCTTGCAAACACAATTCCCTGATACACCTCGAAGGATGCGCCTCTCGTCAACGAAGTCGTTCGACGATTTGCGGGCCGAACAGCGATAGATAGAAGCAGAGGATTTTTCGATTGAAATCTAACGAAACGTATCTGCCGTTTTCACGACAAATAGGAAAACGACCGTCGGATTTAGTTGTCCTTTTTTTTAGCACAACTTAAGCTTGGGATAATGCCATTAAATCCTTTCAGCGAAAATCTGAAAGAATCGCTGATGAACGTCTGTTGGCGTGGAAATGCCGTATACCAGATAACGTGCTAATGTTAATGTAATCCCGTGTAGTTTTGGGCGAAGCCGACGACATGTACATGATAGAGTAAAAGCGTATATAGCGCACTATACGTGCATATATTGAGAAGGACGGTTGCTGAATTGCCAGTAAATAGAATGGCAATTACTGACGACCTTCAATATTTTAGTAATATCGACGACGTATAGACCGTGAACAATTCTTACATAGCGCACGAGTCTGAATTGAAGGCAATGAAAGAGGTGAAGATTACCGGTGACTTTACTTGTCGGTCGGATTTTTTGACAATGAATAGTCAAGCCATTCCATGTCATGTGAAAAAGGTATCGGCGAGAGAATTTTTTGAAACCCAGTCTCACTTGAAGCATTTCATGTTAATTTACTTTGTGAAATAGAAACACGAAGCCCTCATTTTATAATGTTATTCAAATTGAAAGAAAGGTCATAAAAATTGTTAAAACATAGTTTTTTTTTTTTATTTTTTTATTAATTTACGGACCATACATATTGGTCCTTACAGGTGTGCTAAATTGATCCTTATACATAGTGCTAAAAAATTGACCATAACGAGAGACAATAAAAGATTACAATCAAAATCACAAGTTATTAGCAACCAAGATTTAAAAAAGAAAATGAAGAATTAAATAAATAAATTAAAAAAAAAAAAAAAAAAAAAAAAAAAAAAAAAAAAAAAAAAAAAAAAAAAAAAAAAAAAAAAAAAAAAAAAAAAAAAAAAAAAAAAAAAAAAAAAATGTAAAGAAATTACACGAATTTGCAATAACCGATGTTTTTTAAAATTAGTTAGAAAAGATAAAAATGCAATAACTTACAAGTATATCACAAATTTTAATTCTTCAAAAATGGATACTATATAAAACACTACATTTATTCAAACACAATATACTGGAAACTTTCCCACAATATATACCTGAAGCAATAATAACGTAAATGACATTTTGATTTTTATACGTCGTCGTTTTTAATATCAGCTACAGAATTGCTCGAAAAGTTTTTGATCAGTCAATTTATAAACATCGCATTCTGTATAACGGTGGATACGTCCGTCTTTTCTGCGTTCGATGATGCATGTGATGATTCGTAAGAGAAGTATTGTTTAAAAGTACATTTTGTACCCGAGAATTGAGATCCGTTGGTGCTCCACCTTGTATATGCGCATTAATGTAAGCTGAATAAGTCGAGAACTTTTTCAATATCAAGCCGGAGAAACTGAAATTCGCGACTGATTATAAAATCGGGACGTATATAGTATACATCTCCGCGCGATTTTCCATCCATCAATTTTGTTTTCATTTTGGGACATTTTGCGCTTTCTTTTTTAAAATCGGTCAATTTTTGCGCTTTAAAACTGATTGGACATGATTTGCTTTTTTTACAAGTTTGTAATTATTTTACAATAACAAATCGCGTTTTTTCCTTTTAAAGTGTTTCCAAAAAGTGAAAAATTGAAATTTCGAAAAACCCTCCCAGCTTTATCTGGGAAAAGCGATAATCTAACGAAAGAACTTTGATTTTTTGATTTCAGATGATCCAGCACCGAGTTATTTTTTAATATTTCTTCATGAAGATATTACACAATATTCTTCGAGTGTTATACTTTAATGTACCATTGGTTTTAATAAATAGATTTTAATAATAT
>JAPYZR010007873.1:0-11184 GCA_030522945.1 Trichopria nigra | reverse complement strand
TGAAACGTGGACATTTGATGAAAAAATAGGGGGTCATTTTTTTTGCCGACATGACCAAATTCAATACTTCGTCCGACCTACGGTGCGGGTCGAAGTAATATGACCGTTTTTTATTCCACATTAACTGCTTTCTATGTATATATGTAGAACGTAATTATACCACTTGAATAATCTTTGTCGGAGTTGGATGTTTCGTCATTGGAATGTTCCCTTTCCGTACTCTCGATATTCGATTCGGCATAAGACCTACTGAGTCTCCTTCTTCCTTGTTCAAAAGATTCTAAATGAAGCAGTCATCACCATTACGTTAAATGCATGTCTACTCTTAATACAACGAAATACATTAAATATAAAATATGAACCGTTCATGCCCGCAAAACGTAGACATATGTAACATATACACAATTTGTCGTTACTTTACATTTAAAATTAAAAGTAACATTAGTAAACGGTACGACATCTACTGTTAAGAAATATTACTGCTCAATATCAAAATTTATGTATCACATAATTTAGTTATAATTATGTTGAAAATATATATATATAATTCTTTTTTTAAGTTGAAAACGAAATTATACCTAACATTTACTGAAATTTCGATTAAAATAATTTGTCCAATCAATTGTTTTCATGGTATCTTTCTTCAAAAATAAATCTGTTAAAAACACGTGAAAGATTTTATGTTTACTTTTTCGGTTTATGCTATATTTCGTGGGCACGAAGGGTTTAAACGAAAATTGATTAAGATGAATAAAATTGGGCAATGACTTTAGATTTGGCGTGGTTCAAGGCTAGGTAAATATGAATAAGTTATTCGTTCACTGAGTGACAATGAATCAAAATAGTTTTACCGATTCCATATTTAAAATGCGCTACATTTTTTTAAAGATTTTTCCAGTTATTAGTCCAGTGTAGAAATTGAAAAAAAATCGAAATAACAATTGATAATTACTCGCTTCTTTGATGACAACAACTTCATATTTTTTCCAGGAAGGTGAAGGGTCAATTTTTGTCCGCACCCATTTCTGAAGTTGGGAACTTCCTCTTTGGGGATACATACAGAACGATAAATCCCCCTCTTTCACTAACCACTTCGACGGAACTAGATCGACTGACTTGTTTCCATCTTGGGTTTCATCTTGAAACTCAACAATTGAATATTCCGAAGAATAGCAGGATATCTAAATAACAGAAATATATTTAATGATATTATTCTACGGAAAAATTAAGAGACCACGGTGACTTATAGCCTCAAAAAAAAATATCTCACCAATAAACGTAAGCTGTGTAACTATATGAACATAGGGCGACTCTTGTTAAAGGGAATGCAGGATCATTGGTCGGTACTAGTCGTGTGACGCGAGGTGGGGATAACTCCAGAGAAGGTCTAGTCGAGGTGATCGAATAACATCGAACGATTGACTGATGTAAGTAGGTATTCTGACGTGCAGTATGTTTTTTTTTTCTGCTTCATTTTAGCATAGAAATGGATAACAACTCACGAGAAACCATTTTTAATGCATTTTTGACTCAAAAATAACCAAAACGTGATAAAAACTAGTCTAGCAATGCACGTTAACGCCGCGCGCCAAGTATGTCAATATCCGAGTAAACGCAAATCATCGATTCACTAGGTTTTTATTTTTTGAATCCCTTTGATATATATTGGCATACTTGGCGCGCGACTAGTTTTTATCATGTTTTGGTGATTTTGTAAATTTTTTTTTATATTACGTGTCTGACATCTTGACTTCTTATATATTTGTCGATTTTGATGGCCACCTTTTGTATTACTATATATTTTATTTTTCTATTAAAACCGAAATGAACCCATAAACTGCACGACAGGATAAACTTAAAGCAGCTAACAGTCTTTTCATGTTACTCAGGTTACTCGCCCTGTTCTAGGGAGTTAGCAACCTGACCTCGTGCCACACGACCTGAGCCGACCAATCATGGGCTGACATTTCTTTAACACGAGGCGCCCTATGTTCAACACTTGGGTTTCCATCCTGTATATATAATAAATTTGTGTGTGTGTGTGTGTGTGTGTGTGTGTGTGTGTGTGTGTGTGTGTGTGTGTGTGTGTGTGTGTGTGTGTGTGTCATGCGGTAGTTGCCAGACATTCAGAAGACCGTCTCGTACGAAAAGCAACGTTTCATGGATGGGGAATCCCATACCATTGCAGTGTACCCCCTCCCGCACGCGGTAATGCATACAACCGAATGAATTCACAATCCGCGTGAATCGTATTTTGCGTGGCCCCCCCCCCCCCCCCCCTCTTTCCGCAATGTTACACATTATATAACCTTATATATAAGGTCATTTCAAGGTCAACTGTCATTTTTTAAATGGGAACCCCTATTTTTTATTCCGGAAATTGAAAAAGCGCGAAATTTTACGTTCAAATATGTATTTGACCTTCGATCAAACATTTCTAACTTAGAAATTCTGCGTTATTTTTATTTCCGGAAATAATAGTTTAGACATTTATAGAGTGACCTTGAAATGGTCAAATCAAGGACAAATATTGAAAATTCATCCATAATCTGTTTTTTTTTTCTTGATAATTTTAATAATAATAAACACAAAAAATGTTGTTTAGTAGGATTGTTTAGTAGGCTTTTAGTGCTTGATGTCAACTATAAAAATTATTTTGAAGCAGTTTTATTAAAAAAAAATTTTTGAAGTATCGTTTCCGACGTACAATTTCCCATTTTAATGGATGCCCATTTAAAAAAATCGCTTTGACCTTCAAATGACCTTGAAAGTCAATCTATAGGTAAAAACCACCTGGTCAGTTGCATCACCCCTATCATTCTGAACAACTTTTGCCTGAACAATTTTTTTATATATAGCTTATTATTAGAGATTTTAGGGTGCATTAATTAAAATGGCCTACCCTGTATATATATATTTATATAATAACATTCATAACATTTATAATAACATTATAATAAACAACATACATTAAATATTGTAAATATATTGCCATTAATACAGTTCCTTCGAACATGATTTATCAGAAGTAAGTGTAGCATAATTGTCATGAATTTTTAATTGCATATTATTACTAGATGAAACAAGATATTTTATCTGAAACGAAATCGAATCAAATACAGTTCCTTTGTATAGACCTTATTAGGTACGAATGGTAGCACAGGTCATGAATCTTTAAGTGCATACTAATATTAGTGTTAACTTAAATATTTTATTCGAATTGATATTTTTATCAAACATAGTTTCTACGTGCAAAACCTAATAGATCTGAATATTAGTATGCAATTAAAGATTCATGACTACTGCTACCATCCATACATAATAATAAGGTTTATACAATGGAACTGTATTTGATTAGATTTCATTTCGGATAAATACATTTGACTTGAATCTAATATTAATATAAATTAAATGTTCATAACCGATACAAGCATTCAGACCTATTACGTTTTGTACGTACAAACTGTATTTGAAAAATACATCATTTCGAATAAAATATTTAAGTTAAAACTAATATTAGTATGTGCAATATATGCAATTAAAGATTCATGACCGGTGCTAGCATTCATACCTAATAAGGTTTATACAAAGGAACTGTATTTGATTTAATTTCGGATAAAATATCTTGTTTCATCTACTAATAATATATGCAATTAAAAAAATTCATGACTGATGCTGCCACTCTCATGTGATAACTTATGTTCGAAGGAACTGTATTAATGACAATGTCAGTACGAATAAAATATTTTTATTTAACCTATATAATTGTAAATGTATAATTGTAAATAATACAAAATTTTTATTATTTAATTATATATATATATATATATATATATATATGTGTGTGTGTGTGTCTTTTTGAATTATATATATGAGTGTGTCTAATTGAAGTAAGGGCAACGAAGAAACACAAAATGTATAATTGCAACTGCAAATCAATCAAAGATTTGAGGTTATAATCTTTTAACTAAAATAAATACACATTTACACTATAAACAATTATGGCAAATCATTAATTTATGTTTCTGAAATTCTTGTATAAGAATAAAATAATGAATAAAAGATGTCTCATTTGATATTCTTTTTGAAGAGAATTGTACACAGATGCTTAAAATTTAAATTCATTATGTAAAATTCATTATGTAAAAGTGAAATTTTACGATGCTGGGCTATACGTATCAGAGAGTATAGTTTATAGTTGTAACTTAGCGAGCTGGTGATTTAGTATTTGGGTGAAAAATTAAAACTAAAAATACTTATTTTATACCATCTGCACCTCACCAAGCTTCAACTATATAAGCTATAATTTGTAAATGCTTCTATCGGTGAACCGAGTCAATAAATTAAATTGCTAAATAATTAGCATTGTATGTAACGTTTCGACAAACAAGCTAGTCATTATAGATTTGACTTGAGGTATATCTATAATTAAATTTGTTAACCCTTGAAAGTGACTAGTTAGTTAGTTGAAACGTTGGGTACAATGCTAATTATTTATCGATTTAATTAATTTAATTTATTTAATTTATTGACTCGGTCCACTGATAGAAGCATTGACAAATTATTAAAATTTACCGAGTGACAAATAATTTAACATATTAAATATATAAGCTATACATATACTTTCAGTTACGAATAGCTTAACACCGTCAAATTTTAATCTTAGTTGCAAATTTTGTTTCCTATTTATGTGCAACAATTCTCAAAGGTTTTTTTTCTTATTTTTCATAATAAAACATGCACACATTGAATCCCAAATGTAGTTTTCACATTATCTGAATATCCACTTAATTTCTTTCATCTTTATTTGAAGTTTCTAGTAAAGGAAAAAAGTATTGACAAATCAGAAAATGGTCAGAAATTGAATTGAAAATGATAGAGAATAAATCACTTTCACATCAATCCAAATTTTGATTGTTTCTGTTTCTTCAATTGTTTTTAATTCACTCCAGCAAATTACTCTAATGATTGCCGAATTTCAGGAACACACCGACAAACAACTGGAAAGTTTGGAAGGTTTGTTGTCTGGGCGATCCAGATATCGCTTTAGTAATTCTTTAAATATATTCAAATGCAAAAATGTATAAAATATATTTACCTTTTTATCCATTTCGAGCACTGCACCTTTGCACGAGTTCACACTTCTACGGCTCTAGATCTTTTCGAAAATTAATTTCAATAGCACAGGACACTAAGCTTAATAGTCTATAAGTTCACTAATCTTACCCACATACACAATTTACATTAAAATATTGCAATTGGAAACTATTGAGACACGAGTTTTCGAAATTCGGGCTTTGGTGCAGTATAGTTTTACGGTATCGACTTTCGGCGTTCGGTCTTTGCTTTTGTCTTTGTCCGGGTAAAATTTTGCTTAGTGAAAATGGCGGAGTCCCTATGCATGTACCGTATGTATGATGTGTACATATACGCGGAATCTGCAGTTCAGTTGACTACCGCTTGTCCGCGAAAGATTGTGGCGCTAGCATCGAGGCGTTGCTTCAAAATTATGAATGTATACATATATGTACATTGGAAATTGGAACAATTTTTCACCTAATTAATAAAACTAAATTAATGAATTGATACCAATCCGTAGACACGGACCTCATCGTCCGAATATTTGCTCAAAACCATGCGGAACATCCTGAAAAATTGTGTAGAAAATGTGCATGATGATTTTCTCACTAGAATCTAGTACTTTTTAGATCCGCAGTTTCCGCGTCCGCGCGTTTCGCAAGTTCATGGAACCATAACCTTACACCGTGGTCCGCGTTTTCGAACATATTGTATATCACCAAT
Organism: Trichopria nigra; assembly: GCA_030522945.1. Classification (NCBI taxonomy): domain Eukaryota; kingdom Metazoa; phylum Arthropoda; class Insecta; order Hymenoptera; family Diapriidae; genus Trichopria; species Trichopria nigra. The sequence continues at coordinate 5,382 of JAPYZR010007873.1, read as the reverse complement.
GTAATAATCGAGCCCTCGTAATTCTTTTCGGGTGTAGAGCACATTTTTCCGAATTTGAAATCACAGCCTTTTGGATCAATCATGGATCGGTACAGAGCTCGTAAATACAGAGAATTAAAAAAACAGAAAATAAATAGTGAATTTAACATCGAGGGGCCAGTTAGTAATCTCAATTTCGATGTCCCAATGATAAGTGAACATATCGACAATGTGGACGACCCTCCGATGGTTGGCCGTAGTGAAGTTTGTACTTCATTTGATGAATGCAATGGGTAAGGACATTTTTTATTTATATCAGATTTTAATTCATCTGTAATTGGATTTTTTAATCTCATTGTAAATTGCATGAAGAATGCACTTTTTAATCGATTAATTGATTTTTCAATTGATTTTCCGATTTGTTTATCGCTTTAGTAAAATATTTAATTTTTATCAATTTTCTTATTTTTTACGTCTTTCTGTTGTTTTATTAAAGTGAATTCCTTTTAATCCCTTCCAATTCCTTTTTTGCACATTACTGGGAGACTATCTTGTAACAATGTCTGGACCAATACCAGGCCGACGCTGAGACGACGTTTGGCCGACGTTTGGCTGTACACATTGCAAAATAAATTGCCAAGTCTGGCGTGATGCTTGAAACGGTCTTAGGCCGTGCTGGCCCATTACTTGGTACTACAAATTTGCCAGGCTTATTGTAATAATGCCTGGACCGATCATGGGCCGACGCTGGGCCGACGTTCGTCAATTATCATGCCACCTATTCTGGCTACCGGCGTTGGTCCAGCTCTGGGGCAAGTGAATTCCTTTAATCCCTTCCAATTCCTTTTTTGCACATTTTGGAATTGGCCAAATACTTTTCAATTTCTTTTCGTTTACTGGACAACCCTGGTGAAAAAAGGAAAGTGATCGAAGCGTGAAAACGTTCCAATTCACTCTTAAATCGTCAATTTAAGCGTGAATTGTAACGTTTTCACGTTTCGATTACGTTCGATTTTTACCAGGGAAGGCTGGGCCATCTGTTCAGCTTCGGCAACTCGCACTTGTCATTTTCAATTCTTTTATATAACACGAAAATAATATAAACAGGCATGTTCATTAATGCACATTAAACTGAACCTGCTTATTGAATTTTGCAACTTATATTGTTGATGTAATTTACCAGTAGACTTTTTAATTAGATATTATCTTACCGAGTGATAGAATCTTTATTTATATACATTGTAATATGTTTTATTATACATAAAAGGTTATTGTATATATTTTATTAAATTGATGGTCTTCAAAGTGATATTTAAATATATTTGACGCATTTTATCTATAGCATCGAAGAACTTCCGGACGTCCATTCATCTGATTACGATAGTGACGGGATGTTACATGTACAAAACAATTGTACAATATCGTCTGATTACGATAGTGACGGGATGTTAGATGTACAAAACAATTGCACAATAAATTGGACAATGCAAGGTGACGATGATGTTGAAATGAAAGAAAATCCAAGAGTCTTCAAACAGTGCCTTAGAGAATGGGCAATTAACAATATAAACACACTTACAATGAAAACAGTCGATGAGTTATTAATTCTATTGCGCGAATTTGGACACGACGATCTTCCTAAACGGGCTGAAACATTATTGAGAACTAAAAGAACGGTTAACAAAATAGTCACCATGAAATCTAAGAAAGGAACCGATGGAAAATATATTTATAGTGGAATTGAAAATGCTCTAAGGAATCAAATTAAACGTGATCTTAACTTAGAAGACAATATTTTAAATATTTTAGTCAACATCGATGGTCTTCCCCTGTATAATAAATCTTGTATACAATTGTGGCCTATACTTATACAAATTTGTCTTGAAGGTTACCATTGCCAACCTCTTTTGGTTGGCATGTACTGTGGAGATTCCAAGCCAGCCAGTGCAATGGAATTTCTTAAAGACTTCATTGAAGAATTTATTTCCCTTAGAGAAAGATGTTTTCAAATTGAAGACCGGCAATATTTTATTCAAATTAAGGCATTTGTGTGTGATACCCCGGCTCGAGCCTTCATCAAATGCTGTAAAGGGCACGGTGGATTTTACTGTTGTGAAAGATGCGAGGTAAACAAAATTTAAAATAAATTTCTTTAAAACATTTATCAGGAAAATGCGTGTCCTGTGATATCAAGAGAAACGGTCGCTTCTCTCTTTAATTTTCTCATTAAATAAATGTTTTATAATGAGAAAATATAATAGAATCGAGACGATTAACAATTTTTTTTACTTACATAATATTCAATAAAGAAAATTAAAAGAATCGAAATGCATTAAAAAAGTAATTCTCTTCATTTTGATCCAGACTATCGATTATTCAACGATTTTATTCTTCTTCAATAATACTACCGGGTGATAGTAGAGTTTATATTTATACATATATTTGTAAATAATAATTTGCATTATGCATGTTATTGTTAAATGTATATTGAAATTTCAGATACGTGGAAAGCGGAGGAGAACGAAAATTTCATTTAAAACTCAACGTCAAAAACTTCATCACCACGAAAACGTCACATCTCCTTTACTCAGTATTCCTGATTTTGATCCAGTGCGGCAGGTAGTTCTCGATTACATGCATTTATTGTGTAATGGAGTAATGAAAACTCTTTTGGAGAAATGGATTGGACCTAAAAAAAATCCTGCAAAATTAGGACGTCAACAGCTAACTAAATTTAGAAATCTGTGTTTAGCGTTAAAGGGATCTGTTCCTAAAGAATTTCAGAGAAAAACGTTCGACCTCGCAGAGTTACCGAACTGGAAGGCGACACAATTCCGCTTTTTCTTGTTGTATGCAGGACCAGTAATTTTAAAATCTGTTCTTACAAAAAGATATTATCGACACTTCTTGCTGTTAGCAGCAGCAAGTCGAATTCTGTGTGATACAGTTCTTATTAAAACTCATACAGATATAGCAGATAATCTTTTACTGCAATTTTATCGTCGATTAAGAAGCTTGTATGGGCAAAGCATACTTGTAATGAATTTTCATAATTTAATTCACTTAGCTGATGATGTTCGTGAAATGGAGGCACCATTGAGTTCTTATTCAGCATTTCCATTCGAAAATGTACTAGGACTGATAAAAAAACTAGTTCGCACACCAAGAAATCCGGTAGCACAGATCTTTCGGAGATTATCGGAACTGGAAATTATGGATCAAGAACTTAAAAAAAATGTTGTTTTGAATAATCGAGTGGAATGTAAACGTACAATGTCTGCTATTGAATATTCCAGTATCCACTTCAGATCATTATTTTACATTAGTATTAATGAACCTGATAATATCGTTGAAGTGCAAAAAGGAAACAAACACATATTTCTACAAGTAGAACGAATTTATTGCCACCCTTCTTCGTTAAATGACATCTATATGGAAGGTCATTTATTGAAAATGACAGATTTCTTCCAACAGCCATTGTTATCGGCCGAAATAGGAATTTATAAACGTAGACAAGTACACAACTCGCAAAGGCAAACATATTCTATACATTCACTTATTAAAAAATGTCTTTTGATAAATATAGAAGAAACAACTTCATTAATAACAATTTTGCATGCATAGATCTCATAATATTAATTTTTATTTAATGTATGGTGCATTAGAATTCGTTTTATTATTGATGATGATGAAAATAAAAGTATTTATATGTATTGAACTTACAAGTAACACATTAAATTGTGAAGTTCAGCGTTCTTTCCTTTATTTTACACTACCGGGGAAATTGGGACTCCTGGGCAAGCAATGGGCCAAGACTGGGCCAAAGCTCGGCAGTACTGTTGGGAAAATAAATTTCTATTGTTGGCACGAGGTGCGGTCCGATTTAAGACCATTGCTGGGCAAATTCTCTGGGCCGATGTTCGTCAATATTAAGTTTATTCGTATAATTCAAGAGAAATATGACCATCGGAAGAGCACTGGGCCAAGACTAGGCCGAAGTTCGGCAAGCTGCTGATAATATAATTTGCCAGTGTTGGCAGGGTCTTCGGTCCAATTCTGGGCCATAACGGGGCCAATGTTCGTCAATGTAACTTTAACCGCGTATCGCCGGATAAATTGCGATTGTCAGGCAAGCGCTGGTCCAAGACTGGACCAAGGCTTGGCAATACTACCATGAAAATCTAATTGCCAGGGTTGGCACGGTGTTCAATCTGACATTGGATCAGCAATAGGCCGATGTTCGTCAATATTAAGTTTACTCGTATAATACAAGAGAAATATGATCATCGGAAGGGCACTGGGCCAAGACTAGGCCGAAGGTTGGCAGGACTGCTGATAACACAATTTGCCAGTGTTGGCAGGGTGTTCGGTCCAATTCTGAGCCATAGCGGGGCCAATGTTCGGCAATGTAACTTGAACCGTGTATCACCAGATAAATTGCGATTGACGGGCAAGCGCTGGTCCAAGACTGGACCAAGGCTTGGCAATACTGCAATGAAAATCTAATTGCCAGGGTTGGCAGAGTGTTCAATCTGACATTGGGCCAGCAATGGGCCGATGTTCGTCAATATTAAGTTTATTCGTATAATACAAGAGAAATATGATCATCGGAAGAGGACTGGGCCAAGACTAGGCCGAAGTTCGGTAAGACTGCTGATAATATAATTTGCCAGTGTTGGCAGGGTGTTCGTTCCAATTCTGGGCCATAGCGGGGCCAATGTTCGGCAATGTAACTTTGACCGCATATAGCCGGATAATTTGCGATTGTCGGGCAAGCGCTGGTCCAAGTCAGGACCAAGGCTTGGTAATACTACCCTGAAAATGTAATTACCAGGCTTCGCACGGTGTTCTATCCGACATTGGGCCAGCAATGGCCCGATGTTCACGAATTATCGGCAGCCAATACTGGCTACCGGCCTTGGACCAGGTCTGGGACAATATGTTTGCCAACTTTGGGCCTTCGCCGGTAGCCGAAATTCGGCTGCCGATCCTGGTCCAAGGGTGGGCCGTCTGTTCAGCTTCGGCAATTCGCACTTGGGATATATATACAAACGACTCGAGTGACGCGAGGATTCCTGTCAAAAATCACATCCGTTTCGGATTAGGCGTTTCGTACTAATCTACGACGTCGGTATACCTGATCACATTCTAGTCCGTTTCGAATCAGGCCATCAGTACTAGCGTAATGATATATGTTATCCTGATCCGATTAGGACTTGAATCGGTTCAGGATATCCGATGTCAGGCATCCGCAACCGATCCTGAACTCGAAATAAGAGTCAGCTCAGGGAATGTTTATGCGGGCCTTATTGATTTCAACATATTATTACAAAGAGTTCCATCGATACATTTCAACATTTAATTACAGAATATACTTATAATAAGCATATAAATTATTGTTGA
>JAPYZR010007870.1:0-10381 GCA_030522945.1 Trichopria nigra | reverse complement strand
TACATATTTGGTATTTTTGGATTTTCAGGAATCCCTGAGTGTGTATAGAGATTCGCTGGGATTGGATGATTCATTTTCGGCGATATTGCTGTTTTATTTCGGCATGTTTCTGCATCTTTTGTTATCTGACGTCATTTCTAAATGGAAATTGTTAGGATTTATATGTTTACGGGTATATTATTTATTTGTTTTCTTATAATAGTCAAACTGTCAAACTGAATTCGTACTTGAGTCAGCAACCCCGCACTTCATCGGATCACGCAAGATGGTGGCGACAGCCAAAGCCGCCAAAGCACAACGATGAATCGAAATCGAACGCGAGTCGCGAAATGATGTTTTGTCCTTCTTTTATATTCTATAACAATAAGGGGAACAAGGACGGAGCTTATATAAATATATATGTAAATAATAGAGTTCGATGTTCAATACATACAACATATACCTATATGTACATGCGTATATGCATAGCTATGCACATATACAAACCAGATGTACCATGTACCGGATATACCAGACTACATATACATACATACATACATAAAAATATGACAGCTACATATACATATATCATACTTCTTGCTTCATATAAATACTGACATATATATACGACCACTATACGTTTTATTTGCTTTGCATCGTATAGACGATTGTGATCGAAAAACACTTTAGCACAGTCATCGGCTGATCAGTTCGCAATAAACATTTCTGCGAGTGCTGCGCGTATAAAGTGAAACCAGTGAAATTGAGAAACAGAAAAATGCCGGAGGAATTGAGATTCGACGGACGTGTCGTCGTCGTCACCGGTGCAGGCGCAGGTTATTAATATTATTATTATTATCAGCTGCATTATCTATCAAATGTCGTTTCATGTGCGGTAACCTGCTATTGTTATAACATATCGAATTTAAAACAAAACACTGCTTGTATTATTATTATATATATGTATTATTAATCTTATCGAGCAATGGAATTTGCAAAAAATAAGCGAGCGAATGTAATATAAGTTTAGTGGCTGAAGGACAACTAGTTTTTTTTTTATTTTCTGCAATGCAATTGTTTAATAAAAGGAATAAGATCTTTAATGCATAGTTAAATACTTAAAGGATACGTGATTCCCATACATGTAGTTATTTGTCCAAAAAGTGGAGAATGAGATAAAAAATTAGGGAAACAGAGTATGTACTTATAATTCGCATAGACCGAAGAATGTACTTCAATTCTTCTTCTCGAAATGTATACTTACTTGTAATGATTTTATGCAATTTCAATGTAAATATTCTTGTCAAGTGGGCATGAAAATGTTTGCGAAATTAAGATTTATGTATAACTTGGTACAGTTTACATTTTTCATAAAAATAATTCAATAAATTAATGGAATGGAATAGAACATGTTGATTGTTAAAACTGATAAATTTTTTATACATATATATGGTGTTTAGAAAACCTTGGTAATATTTCTAAATAAAATACTAACCCATTGAATCGTTGAAAATAGAAAGAATATTTCAATTAATATATGTTTTGTATATTTTTATACACATCTGGCTGAAAAAATGATAAAAGGAAAGTATACTCGTGTAGTTATAATATAATATAATCAATAGAAACAAGGACTCGGTAATAATTTTTCAAAATATAGTTTATCACGTATTATTGTTAAAAGTGCTTCCATGGGAAAATGAATTAAATCTTTCCAAATTTCCGAATTTGTATTAGAGCATTTCTTCATATTTCAAACATTACAACGCTTAAAGTATTTAAACCTGACTTTTCAGAGACAAATATCGATTGTTTAATTTGTGCATTAAGCTGTAATTATTGAAAACTTATTTTGCTTACTGTAAGAACATTATATATATATGTGCAAATGATGACAAGCATAAATTAAATGGGGAGTCATATGCATGAAATAATACGTTGTTCAGTATCTTTAAAATTTAAGAGTATTTTTTTTTTGTATTTTAATTTTGTTTTCAATCTAAAGTTGAAATTAGATTTACTATTATTGTTCGCATGTACTGTTATATTTAATTATTAATATACTATACGTTCTAAGCTTTATAATATTTTATATATATCTAGAAAATTTGATGAAAATTGAGTGATACATTCAGGTAAAAAATGGGAGTCACTTTACTCATTCTTGTTACTTTAACGTTAATACATCTAGAGTATAGAATCGTAAAAAATTGGTTAACAGTGAAAATACTATATTGTAAACATTTGAAATTAATATTGCTGAAAAATTAAAAACAAAAGACCTATATTCAAAAAATTCAGAATTTTAAATACTACTCATATATTTCAGGACTTGGAAGAGCATACGCTTTGCTCTTTGGTTCTAGAGGTGCAAGTGTTGTGGTCAATGACTTGGGTGGAGGCCGCCATGGAGAAGGAAACAGTAGTAAAGTTGCAGATAATGTTGTTGAAGAGATACGAAGACTCGGTTAGTTTCAATAACCAATTTTCTATATATTATATCTATTTTAATTGTGTGAATCAAGACAGATGATTCAGTTCTCGCATAATTCAAAATGAATGTAGGATTTTATATAAAAGAGGTTGATGTTGCATAATTAAATTCAGTCACTTTATGCATGCTTCTAATATAAATGTGGATATATATGTACTTCAAAATATAGTTTATTAATTTTTAAAATATTGTTCAATATTTGTAGGTGGAAAAGCAGTAGCTAATTACGATAATGTTTTGGATGGAGATAAAATTGTAAAAACAGCGATTGATGCATTTGGACGAGTGGACATTGTTGTAAACAATGCTGGTATCTTGCGAGATAAATCATTTATCAAGATGACAGAAACTGATTGGGGTGAGTATTGATTATGATTGAGTATTTATTTATTACTTTTTGATGAGCATTACATAATATAAGTTGATTTACTTGAAATAATTAATTAATTGAAATTTTGAATAATAATTGAATTTCTTTTTATTTTACTCATTTTATTTTAGATTTAGATTCTAATTTAATGATGCATATTAAGTTTTTCTCTTTTTACAGACCTGATTCAGAATGTTCACGTGAAAGGTTCGATGAAAACTACTAAAGCAGCCTGGCCATATTTTAAAAAGCAAAATTATGGTCGAGTGATCTTAACATCGAGTAACAGCGGCCTGTATGGGAACTTTGGACAAGCAAATTATAGCACGGCTAAAATGGGATTAGTTGGTTTAGCGAATACCTTGGCGATTGAAGGCGCCAATAATAATATTCATACAAACGTAATTGTACCAACAGCTGGTTCTCGGCTTACAGAAGATATTGTCCCACCTGGTAAATAAATTATCTACTTTGTATTTATTGTATAGGAATTGATATGTTAATAGTTACTTGTTCTAGATTTCTATGAAGCTTTGAAACCAGAACTAATTGCTCCAACTGTTGCATGGTTATGTCACGAGGAATGTGAGGAAAATGGTTCGATTATAGAATCCGCAGTAGGCTGGTCTGGAAAATGTAAGATTATAAACTGTTCTTTGAATTAAATATTATACTAATCATATCACTTTCTTCTAATAGTTTCATTGAAAAATTAATCAAATTCTATCTAATTTAAATGAATTTTTAAAATATTTTATGTTCTGTTATAGGTCACTTAGTTCGATCTCCAGGTTGTGTCTTAAGGCAAAATATAAATGATTTGGTTTCTCCCGAAGTAGTAAAAGAGAAATGGGGAGATATTACTGACATGTCACAAGCAACACATCTTAACTCGATAACTGTAAGTACCCCAGTTACAATTATAGTATGTAATAAACAATTAAACGCAGTATTAATGTTATATTTCTTACTAGGAAGCATCTGGCGAGTTAATGACTGTAGTGGAGCAACTGAAGACCAATCAAACTATTTCAAATGAAGTACTTTCCATTATAAACTGTTCAATCTTAGTATTCAATCACTTCTACTTGCTTTTCGTTTTCTAAATTCTTTATCTTATTATCATTACATATTTGTAAAGATTCTAAGAAAATGATTTAATTTTTTGTCGCACATTTAATTTGCTTCTGCACTGGCAAGAAATTAAGTTGTATAAAGTATTAAAAATGGTTATTATAAAAAATAATTCCAAATATTGCGATTTTTGACAGGAAACTGTGGTTCACAGTTATAATTATCGAGATGCTATTCTCTATGCTCTCGGAGGTATGGAAACCAAATTCATTTTATTTAAATACATTAATTATAACATTTTCTCAAATATTTTTAATTAAATATCATTTGATTATATATTAATTCTTATTTTAGTTGGTGCAACTACTCAAGAACCTGAGGACCTTTGCTATTTATATGAAAATCATGAAAACTTTTCGCTCCTGCCGACCTATTACGCTGTTTTTGGGCCAATGTCGTGTATGTCCTCAGGATTGCTACAAAAATATAATCTGGATCTTTCTAGGGTATTAATAATAACATTAATTTTTATTTTAACAAATGAATCGAAAATATAAACTTAAAGTTTCTTTTAATTTTTAATTTATTGAGACTTAGTCCCGATTCTTGATATAGAGTTTCATGCTCGAGATTGAATAACAATTGGGACAAATTTTCAGGTGCTTCATGGCGAACAATTCATAGAAGTGTACCAAAATTTACCTACCGAAGCTAAAGTCGAGAATCGATTTAAAGTGCAAGTTGTCTTGGATAAAGGAACAGGAGCAGTCCTTTTGGTGAAATGTAAATATTCTGTTCCATTTAATAAATATCTGGTAACCGACCGTCTCGTATAGTTTATTAAGGAGTATGTGAATGTTGATAGAATTTTCGATATTACATATAATAATGACGTGCTGTATAAGAGCTTTGATAATTTTTGCACTTGCCATGTATACATATAATCTACAAAACTGTAGTGTGCGCATTGGTTTTATTTACATTAGATCAGAAAGTGCATTTTTTTTAAAGCTATGTTTTTCTTCAAATTGTAGATGACACTTTCGACGTGAAAACCGGAGAAAAACTTGCGACTAGTCAAATGTCAGTTTTCGCTGTAGGAGCTGGTGGGTTTGGAGGTCCGAGAGAATCGAAATATACTATACCGCCTATTGATCCTCCGAAACGAAGACCGGACAAGTCAATTACGCAAAAAACTTCTGCCGATCAGGTTTGCACAAAATGATATTGATTATACATATAAGTTTCTAAAAATTGCATGGTCCATAAATAAGTTTTTTTTGCATTTTCTTTGTAGGCTGCCATTTACCGGTTAAATGGGGACCAAAATCCTCTTCACATCGATCCCAATTTTTCCAGTATGATGGGTTATCCTGTACCAATTTTACATGGTTTATGCTCATTTGGATTTGCAACACGTCATGTTCTTCGAGCTTATGCTGGTGGCAATCCAAAACTATTCAAGTCCGTGAAAGTAAGTTGAATGTTTATTCATATTTTATATGTTCTTATGCATATTAACCATGATAATTGTAGAAATATTTATTTTTATAATTTTCATTTCCAACCACTCTATCGCGTTGGTTCTGGGTTTGAGTTCAAAAGAGGAGTACATTAACTTAATCCAACATTTACGATATTACATAATTATTTTCTAATTGATAAAATAATATAAGTAGTCAAATTTTCAGAGCAATTCGTCAAATATACTTTGTACATTCACTTCTAAGATGTTGAAAATGTAGTTTCGACAAAAGCGTATTTAAATTTTGACATTCCATACAAATTTTTCCTTTATCGCCATTACTAAAATTAAAAATATCGAACCTTACATATTTCATCGGTTTCTTGATTCATAAACCACAGTCTAGTAGGTCGTAAAATTACAAATAATTTTGATGAAATTTTGTGGCAGTGTTTTATTATAGAATTGTGATATCGTATACATTGGAAATAATACATTTTTTTTTTTATTATCAGAATGGCAATTTTTGTTCTTACGAGAATATTTTATACGTCTTTATTAAAAAATTTCATTTAAAAAATGGAATTCCACATCAATTCGGTCTCGAATAACTCTGAATGACGGGTTTAATTAAAAGCAAGCATTTCTTTTTAAATATTTTTGCTTGTTTTCAACAAAGAATTTTCAACAATGAATTTAAAACTAGTTAACATCTTGTAGTCAAGGCAAAGGAGTCATCTAAATGTCTCTGGCAGGTTTATAGGATAAACCTTGGTCGGGAAGAAGGAGGGGGACACTTTGTCCCGCGCATATTTTTTCTACATGCGATATAGGCCACAGATATCGTCGACCGACCGTAACCGTATTTGCTTTTAAAATTCATCAGCTTTCATCAATCAGTCTAAACGATTTTAACTGTGCACAGAGTCGGTGAAGAATTAAATATCTGTGGCTTTATTTTTAGGACCAGGCTCGTTTCGTGAATTCTGTACTATTGTTCACTGAACAACCGTTCAATCGTTTAATAAAAGATTGTCGTGTTTTTTTATTGGAATCGCAGACACAGTGAGTTGAAGAAAGGTTTTATACTAAATTGTGCTCGTACTGAAACTTGTGAAACTGAATTTTTAAAGTGTTTTACATTACACGCATATATATATATATATATATATATATATATTTATGTAGCATATATGATATTGTTTTAAAAACAAAAACTATATATGGAGATAAAAAAGTAAAATATTAATTTTAAAAATTATGCAAGACAAGAATTAATAAAGAAAGAAAGAAAAACTACATATATATTGTAATGACAAAAAAATATATATATATACATGTAAATAATTATAAAAACATTGTTAAATATTGTAAATTCTTTTTTATTAATTTAAATTTAAATATGAGTGTAAATTATTGAAAAGAATTATGCAAATAAACAATATTCCTTTCGTGAGAATATATATATATATATATATATCTATAGAATATACAGAGATCTCTGTCCATTACGATTTTATCAGTAACTTCGTGCATTTATATGTAGATTATATGTAGACAATTTAATAATGTATGAAATGCACGTTGCGTGATGGCGGGAAATGTTTTTATGTTTTAAAGGTCAACGAGCGTTATACTTTCTGCAAGTCATATATTACATATCATTTGCAATGTTCAACATTATAATACAGGTTACGGTCTACTATATATATATATATATATATACGTAATAGATAATCTACATATGTAGGGTCAACGGAAGGTTTTAAAATTTATTTAATGATTATACGTTATACCTGGAAAATATATGATCCAGATATAATCATATATGATTCAGATATAATTATGTCTGATCCATTTTTCCCGGGTGTTGGAAAATTTCGAGACGACATTTTGAATTTTGGAATTTTAAACAATGTATACTTAACGAATTGAAAAGGAACATATAATTTCTTTTTTCTTTTCTTTTGTGAACTTTTTTTGTACCTATTCTCAATATGCCTTATATCCGTAATCACAAATTTAAGTTTTTCTTATCAAACAATGGCGTCTTGTAAATAAAAGATAATGGAATTTCGTTGTTTATGGGTTTCTTCGTCATTGTAATCTCATAGGTGAAGATCGCACAATCTCAAGCGACACTAGTAAATTTGTGTAATCCAATAGTATATCTAAATCATTTTTATAAACTTCATTTTAAAAAATGTAATTTGTTTTTTATTTATAAAATCAATATTTATTATTTTTGTAATTGATTTTTAAAACTCGATATATATATATATATATTTTTTATACGAATATAAATTTATTGAAATTATGATTTATAAAAGTTTCCCCAAGCATACCATATGTTTTGCAGAGTACAGACCCTACCCCCTACCGGCGTTCTATAAATTCTTTGGTGTGAAATTTCACTAATAGTGTAATTTCACTCCTTCTGGCGTGTAAAATTTCCCACTCACTCCAGAAATGTGAAATATCACTCTTAAAGACAGAAACTTCATGCTTTTGAAGACTGGCTTAATTTTCACTCTTTCTGGAGTGAAATTTAACTCCAAGAAATTTAGACAGGCTGTAGGGGGCTCTATTCTTTTGATTTTTACATAAATTATCGACACTTTTATTCATTAGAAATTAATTCAGATGGTATGGACGAAATCGTATTTATCGATTGTGCCACTAATGATTGATGCCTGCGTAAGCAACGACCGCAGTTATAGTTCTCACGCATGCGATATACGCGATGAACGCTTTTAGCACGAAAGTATATTAAATGTTTTGTTGAATTTGTGAATTAAGTGCACTTTATAAAATCGAGTGTGGAGTTTTGTATCAATACCGCGAATAACCTTATAATTAATGATAATTACAAAAAACGAGTAAATTATAAGATGAACCCTCTCGTACCCAAAAAACCGTCCGTTTAATGATGTTACGTGGGATTTATCATATATATGTTTGACTGCACACTTAGAGATATATGTTTGACTGCACACTTAGAGCACCGACAAGGCAATAATACATCTTAAAATAAAATTAATCAAATTGTACAGGTATTAAAATTAATTTTTCTCTGAACGCCAATTTATAATAAAAGTTTTTTTTAAAGTTCAATAAACGTGTCATTGATGAAAATTATTATATTTAATTTTAAGTTCGTTAGGTTAAAATCCGTCGTTTCTGCTTTGTCAATTCGTAATAATAGCTAATCCAATATGGCGATCGAAACTAAAGACGTTTCATAACATTAAGTAATGGACTTTTTTCGACTATACATATAGTATAGGTATTTGGCCATTACCTAGAATCGGCTTTTGTTTCGGCCTAATTCGAGTCTCACTAATTTTTTTAAATTTCATAAATCATTGTTGCATTTATTGAATCGCGAGTAAAGAGGTCAAATAGAATTTAAGGCTGTGTTTGTTGTTCCCTCATTGTTATTATTTACAGATGATTGTATTTAAGATAGTTCTAAAGTAGAAGAGTTGTCGACCGAGTTTATCAACAATGAAAGTATAAAATAACAAGCATTTGAAACGTTTTTTTTTTAATTTGGGCATTGCTTCTTCTCATTTTTTGAATTTTCATTAATTTTCAACTTATTTCATTGTTATATTTACAAGAGTAAATGTTAAGAGAGAATTATATGTACAGTGTGTGTTGTTTATATTTATTTTATGGATTATACACGATGACCCATTTTATTCTACGGAGCCGATTATCTTCAAAAGTAACGGTATCTACAAAAAAATGATTCAGATAAAAGTTGACCAAGACAGAGGGTGCCATTTAACTGTACCATTAGTTTTGACCTTGAGGTTTCTTTTCAAACGGGAACCCCTATTTTTTACGACGGATTTAGAATGTCTTGTGAAAAAATTGTTTTTGCGACCTCGGAAAGGTCAAAAGTGAAGGTCAATTGTAGTCCCTTCTCGTCAACGTTACCCAGATCGTTACTTTTAATAATTTTTAAATTGAGAGTTTTTAATTCGCTGACATTTGAACTCAGTTCGGCTTTTCTTACAACGCAGAAATCAATATCAATACCTTAATAATAAAGATACCATTATTCTTTGCTTTCAGGTACGATTCGCGAAACCCGTGATTCCTGGTCAGACTCTGCGAACCGATATGTGGCGCAACGGGCACAGGATTCATTTTGAAACCAGTGTCCTCGAGAACGACACCAAGGTCATTTCCGGAGGATACATGGATTTGAAACACGTGAAAATGCCGTATCCGACGATAATGACGAATCCGTGCTCTGCCACGATTAATCTCGACAGCGACGGAGTTTTCGCGCAAATGAAAGATTACATTAAAACTCACCCAGAAGAGGTCAAGAAAATCAATGGTGTGTTTTTGTATAACATCACCAAAGATGGCGAAACGAAAGCACAGTGGAGTGAGTATAAAGTTTTGTTTTCTCTTCATATACAATCGATAACATCGTTTACATTAAAGACGTGTGGAGTGTTCATGATTGATCTGGCGCATCGAAATTATGCTTTAAAATAGTTTTTAGTTTATGTATGCTTTAAAATAGTTTTTAGTTTATGTTTTCTATTTTAAACATCTTTTTGTTTGTAATATTTTTTAACAGAATAAATTTTGAAGAGACGTCAACAATATGTAAGATACATATCGTTTATATAATATAGTGCCATATTGTTTATGATCATCGACATCTTTTATGTACTAAAAAAAAAAAAGAAATTATTTTCTATAAGTTTTTCTACTTTTAATAGTAACATTTAATGTAAGTTCAATGCGGAATCTATAATTGAAGTAGTAATATGTACAATATCATAGAAATTACCACGCGACATATTAATTACTACCACGTTACTATAGTAAATGTTGCAACATTTACATTTTATTAGATACTACGTAAATAGGAATTTTTCCAAAAAGTATATGAATTAGTTCAATATTTTGACGAATATTTCATGTTGACATTAAAAATGGTAAGTTTATTTTGTTATTTTTGAGGTTATGT
>JAPYZR010007868.1:0-22470 GCA_030522945.1 Trichopria nigra | reverse complement strand
GTGCGTGATACGTACGCACACTTGTTTACAATTTTGGGACACTGGAAGTAAACAAACCGTTCACTATATGTGTCGCCTTTATTTCTCCATATATTATAAATTCAAAATTCTTCTTACATTATTAATTCAAAATTCTCCATTCGAGTATTTTTACCAAAGGGGTAATATGGCCAGGGGTAAAGGTGGAGGGTACATGTTATGACTAATTAAGGAGGGGGGTAATTCCTAATAAGGTGGAGGCAAGATAGCGTCATATGCCAGAATCTCATTTTCTCTTCGTTCTTCTTTTATTCCTCCGTGCTGAATCGGTTATTGTAACCGCCGTGTTACAGTTTATACATTCAATGGACATACTTATTCTATTTGGGTATGATCACTAAATCAAGACCACAATTTAAATTCTTCTCCACCAAGATAATTTGGTTCGAAACAAATGTTGGATTATAGTCTATTTTTGCCTACAAACCCGATCATCCGTTAGACTATAGGCATACGCAGCATTGAACTTTCCCACGAGAAGTTTCCATATACACTGAAATAGTTTGCATATTTCTCCAAAATGAATCCATCATTTATGAAAGAAACTGAGGTTGGTGCAACAATAGAGCGTTATGTAATGTTCAATATGGTTACAGCAATATAAGTTTTGAAAACACCAATAAGTGAGATTACTTCACGACTATATTCAATATAGTCGAGAAATGCACGGAATATATGACGCCACGGAAAATAATACTTCTGCCGATATTTCCTGGTAATACACATTCTTCGAGTATTCTCGTGGAAATCCGTTCTAAAGTTCTTTAATATTTTCATCTTGATTTCGCCGAGGTATTATTGGAAAAACTAGTCAAGCATTAACCGATTATTCTCCGGATCTATACTGGCTTTTACTGCGTTTTCAGCGAGAAAAGCGCGCCTCCGATTTTTATAAGCTTTCTACAGTTCAGCGTTATACTTAAACCGAATATTTACTGAAGCGTTTGTCACAATTGGCTCTGTTTAATACCAATATTTTGTTAAGAATGTATTTTACTTCACGAAGGTCAATACATCAGAGAGTATGTATTGATACATGATACATGCTAAAGTTTGCAAATGTGACAACACTGCGTAAATAAAGGTCTTTTTCGACTATTCGAACACCTGGTCATATGTAATCAATTGTATCGCGGTCACATTTTAGAAACATTAAGCAAAACGCCAAGATCCTATAGGTGGAAAAGATCAGAATATTACTCCCCCCACCATCAGTAATTAATTCTTATAAAATATTCGGGAGTAAAACATCGTAAACCGATCTATCTTAACGCTTTCATGCAGTTGAAAAAATATTAGCTCAGGCTTCCAAAGCAAAGGCACGAAACCATTTTAACTCATACTTTGTAAGTTGATGCGGGTTATTAAAAAGCTCTTTTCACGCGGGCATCAAAAGGGTGGAAGGATCGCACTCCTAGCGAGAAAGCTCGTCTGTAGTCGAATTCATTCTCTTAATTAGAGCTCCGGCATTTCCACCCAGTATGTCGATTGTGCATGGCACTGTTCTTGAAGGAAAATATCCAATAAGAGCAACTATTTTTATATTAGAGCCCTTCTGTTGCTTGCAATTCTAGATCCGGACTGCTACCACGCAACATGTTCAGATCGGATTAACGAACTCATCAAACCACGAAGTGATGGATCCTAGTTGGTTTGTAGGGACACATCGGCTGCTTAATAGTCGCGTAACCCTTTTGCACGCCTTCTTTGAGCAATTACTATAGTGTAGTGACACACTGGAGTAAAAAAAGATGCACCACAAACACGCCGTAAACGAGTTTTACTCTACTAATAAACTGCAGCGATAACGACATCTTCCATGAAACACTCGAGTAATATATATTGCTTATGGGCGCGATAACGATTTTAAATTATGGTAATTGCGTTAATTAAATTAGTGTGTAAACGTGACGGCGAAAAATCAATTTGATTATACTTCTATGAATTTACAAAGAGTAAGATAATATGTTTTGTCTCGCTTTCGATGCATTTTACACTTTTCCAAAATGGCACTTTTTTAATTGTTTCATCGATATACTTTTCATTTCGGTCAGTAAATTGGAGTGTAAAGGAACACCCGTGTGTACGAACAATATAATCATTTTCGAGGATTTTTTAAATTTTTTGGCGTTTGACATATTGGCATATGATAAATTACGAATAAATCATTTTAAACGAAATTAATAATTAACACATTGCAACGTGGATCAATGTGAATCAATGAATTTTAGAAAATTATCAAAATTAAACATAAATAAAAATCCAAAAGTAAAAATATCATGAAAATCAATCGTGATCATAGCTTTCAAATTTATTTCAAAATTTTATTTTATAAAATTGCAATTTAAATCTATTATTACGATTGAAAACTTTTAGATACAAAAATACAACATTTATTTTCACACCATTTAGCTTTAGAAATTCGATTAAGGAAACGTAAGAAACTGAAGAGTTTATTGTTTTGACGGTTCTGGCAAGTAGCCAAGATCTAACTTTCTTCTCGCCTACGACTTTAAATCTAGCAAATCAGAATATAAAAATGGCTAAAGTCTACGTGACTTCAAAAATTTAAAAAAAAAATCTGTATGTCATATTTCATTGACGGAAACCGAAAAAATCGTTTCCGCAATAAAAGCAAAAAGAAATGGTCAACGCGATCTATACATTATTTTGTTAAAAAATGAGTTCGCAGAAATATTCTCTGCACGCCCTGTAGTGAAATTTAAGTTTACAAGGCAACTAAATTCTGTACATTTATGAAACCTTTAAACAAATATTTAAGCAGATTCTTGTCTTCGAATTCTACAAGTTCCATTATTTGTTTTGTGTGCCAAACTCTGTATAGGTCTCGACGACATCCTGTAAATTCGAACTTTTATGCATTAGCTTCACGTCAATGACAAGTTACTCCCCCGCAAATTAAATTATTTACAAAGACATTATAACGAAGCACTCATATTACAAATTCGCCATAAACGTATATGCGTACTTAGGGCGTATCGACTAAACTCGCTGCAAGTTTCGTAATAAAGAAATCCGTTTTATGCGAAATGCCTGTCGAATCAATTAGCAATATGAATTAGTAGAAGTGTTACGCAAGCCCATAGATATGTTTGTATAATTGGGAACATACTGTGAAAAATGTTTTGCTACTTTAAATTAAAGGCCAAACATAAACTTCATCTGCAAGGGCGAGTGGGAATATTTATGGTTTTACACGGACTGAGAGTATAACTTATATTTATTACTCTTTTCTAGATTTCTATTATGAAAATTAATTGCATTCTCGATATTAAATTTTGAAAATTTATAATTAAGATTATTAAATTATTTTATTTGTTTTTGTTTTTTTTTCTTAAATTTAAAAAAAAATAAAAATAGTTTTTTTTTTTTTTTTTTTTTTTAATTTTCCAAGATAAATGTTCAATTAGACGAACAGACTTCATAAATTGTAAAACAACATTCAATTAGATTTATATTTGATAATAGAAAATAAATAATTAGTTATTCTACTTTTACATGATTATAACTACTGGAAAATGTACTTTACATTCGTCTCTTAATTATTGAACTGAACATTCTTAAATTTTTAGTTATACACATATAGAAACAGTATGTTACGCACCAAGGAAATTGAGGGAAGGACTTTTAGTTTTCGAGTACAAAATACTCATACTTCAAGACGAGTGATAAGAAAATTTTATGAGTACTTTTAAGTCCACTCTCCCGGGGTGCATGGGATATTTTATATGTAACAAGGGTAGAAAAATATGGAACATCATTATTTGACCATCGTTATATAAAAAATATTGCCCGTATATACATCTTAACAAATAATATTTTTTTAATTATAAACATGGTAATAATCGATTTTTCCAAACCAATATGCAAGTGAAGGTTGGAAATCGATTATTACCATGTTTATAATAATAATACTTATCACCGAACGATAATCTAAGGAAAAGTATCTAACTTATCGATAATATCGATCAAACGATCCATCAGCTTATAAAATATATCAAACTAACCTGCAGTTAGTTCAATTCTCATGATCAAACAATCAGATAAAAAATACGTATACGTGCGGAACTAGCACCTAAAGAACAGGAGCGCGTCGTAAATAATTCCACTATAAATTTTCGACGCAGAATTGACAATTCTAACGGGATAAATTCGACACCTGCGCCTGGGTAAAGTCAAACTTTTCCGCACTGCAGTTGCTTTGAATTTAGCTTAAGGAACGGTATAATGCGTTGGCGAAACCGCATCGCATTTTCGCAAAAGGTTTCGCAAGTGTATTTCCTTTCATGAATTTTTCTTGTGCTTCGCACCAGTGCTTTTATCCCTATCTCGCGTACCCTCGACGCCTTTAAATTTGGCGTCTCACTTTTCTGCAATTTTACGCGAACTTGGATTTGGTATATAGCTTCCGTCTCTCTTTCTCGCTCTCTCTCTCTCTCACTCTCTCATTCTGTTTTTTTCATCTTTAGTATCTTTTTACTTTTTCTGCTTCAATGCACTATTTCTTTTATTTCCTTCATTTGTCTTTTGCAAGTATGCTCCTCATTTTCTTTTTAAATTTTCTTCGTGTTTTTCTCTTCCTTTCGCCTTTTCTTCTTCATCTTTCTCTGGCTTCTCGTTACGTAATATCAGTCTAATCTTCTATCCCCTCTTCGGTATATCTCTCATTTCAATTACCTTTCTTCTACTCATTTTAGTTTCCACTATTTTAATCAGAACAGTATTGCTCTATGCTGTCGGCATTTTATTAACGCTTTAAAGCGTGAACATTTTATGCCAAAAGAATGCCAAGACAAATTAGTGTCATTATGGTATTCTTGTTTATGAAAGTTTACTAAATAATTTTATCAAATGTAAAAGCAGTAACAAACAAAATTCTTTAGAATAGGCAAAATTTCAGTCTTGAGAGAGTCTTATAGATCGAAAGAATGACTATTCACACAATTTCAAGCAAGAAAGTATCAAAATTTTATCCCATTGCGAGTTTCTTGCGGAATTATTTGTATTTGGCCTTCGCGGCCCATGTAAAATGCATTGCCATAAGGGACACCATCTTCGATCATTTGATATATACCATTGATTGAATGGGTTACTGGCTCCTTTCGCAAGGGTAATCCTCATTATCCGTATAGTGGTCAACTTAAAAGTATTCGCTGTATAATTAAACTAGCAATCCTATTAAAATTGTTGTTAAAAATTACACGACAAATCCTTTCCGTGATGTCCTGAGGAGCTCCTGAGGACGTCCAAATGTCCGTTTTTTTTTTTAACTGAGGAACTTTTCGGGAGTTCCTCAGGACACCCAGGATGGATTGTATTGTGTGGGATGTGATTGTCGACTGATAAGATTCTGTGACATATACTGGATCAGTTTTTCGCGGTCTGGCATTGAGAATCACCTACTGTAGCTCGTATCCAATGACGTTAATATAAGAAAACGTAAATTGTGGATAAAAGTTATTATACAAAGATCATATTGCCGTTATACAACATATTATGAAATGAAAATAATCCTTTCTCTATTCAACAAACGAAACATCATCTTCCGATACCTTATTTTTAGGTACACTGATCCTCGTTTTGCCTCCTTATGGCCACTGTAAAAGAGGAACAACTATATTAAGACGTTTTGATGGATTACGGCACAACTATCGTACAGCCATCCGATCGTGAACTCGTACACGCAATGCGTAATAGTCGACCCCGTATAGTCCTCGCACGCTTGCAATCTCCGAGGAAATGAGGTATAAAAAGGAATGCAGAAAAATAAAAACCATAACGGCGTAACTGGCGGCACGTGCACTGTCCGGCTATTTAGAAATATCTCAATATGCGCCTCCGACACGTACCTGCCTACATGGATACATACTTCGTTTCAAGGAACTGGCCAACAGTGAGCGTCGTTGTGCGAAAGTGTCGGGGCGTATCGAGTGAAGGAAGCGAAGTGCGTGGGCGTAGAGGTTGCGCACGGACCGCGCGACTTCCGGTCGACGATCGGATTTTCATTTCGAATAGGCAATGTACGACTCGCGCAACGAGGCATCTATAAAGGCGGCGTATTACGACACGAACGGGAAAATCATACCCATTCATCGATTATTTTTTGCAATTTGTAACACGTTCCATGGAACTTGAAGTACGACTATATACACGCGGGGCATGACGTATATTTATGGATGAGTCTTTTTTACATGAATGATTTTTATATTGCTTGGTTGATTTCCAAGCCTTATTTAATGGATTTATACGACTCCAAGGCATTCCAACACTTCAAGAATATACCTAGTAAAATAACGTAAATCAGGCATGCAGAAGGTGAATTTAACGTCCGTCAAGCTGTCAGAGCAAAGTCGCCCAAAGCGAAAATAAACATTACCAAAATAATGTGCTTTTTATGTGCTAATTATATCCTCTAATTAAAAATATTATGCTCTTATAGTTTTTCCGATAGTAGAGGTTTAAAAATGCACTGCTAGCTAAAAATATCTCGTCTGGGGGTGGCTTTATTCAATTAAGGGTTGCAGCACAAAAATCGAAAATAGTCGTATTTGTTAGCACACAATTGAAGGATATTTTACGGCGTAAAAAATAAATTTGTGCATATTTTCTTTCGTACTTACTTTATTTTTCTCGTCTGGGAGTGGCTTATTTGGGGTGGTTTTTATGAGGGTGATTTACATATCCTGCATTTTGGGTATTTTCGGCCAGTCACAAGGCGTCTCGCTAAAGAGTTTTTGTTTCTCTTCAAGAAGGACGCAGCTACAGTACTTTGTACTTACCTGAAACAAACAAAATGTCACTCATGTTAGTTAAAACTGTTGAATTTTAACAAGTATTTTCTATATTTAAAAAGTGTACCCTCGTATGAATTCTATTAACTCTCCATGCAAAATATTGTACTATATTTTTTATAAAGAACTGATAAATGTTACAACAAAAGTTAATTATTTATATTTATATATACATATGTAGGGAGAGGGGGGGGGGGGGGGGCAAACGTATAAGACACGAGTATGAGTGTAGTGCGTAGTAACAAGTTAGATATGGGGAAACAAAAATGGATTTAAGTGAAAGAGAGAAAACGAGGGAGTTGAAAAAGATGGTAGATGAGATGATGAGCATAAAGATAGAGAACATTCAAAAGAAGCTAAATAAAAATAGATGTAAAGTCAGCGAGAAAGAGAAACAAGACGAAGGTATGAAAAAGACGAAGGAGAAAAAAAAGAAGAGAAGCTGTCAAGAACAATGTTGTGGTGAAGTAGTGAAAACGAGTGGTTGGGAGACAAAGTTAAAAGTGGAGATGAAAGTGAGAAAGATATAGGCCAAGGGGAGGTTAAGATAAAAAATGTAGAAGTAAAGTGTGAGACGGTGAGGGGAGCAGTGGTAGTGATAGAACGGATGGAACTAAGAGAAGAGAGAGATAAAGAGAAAGGAATAGAAAAGATGGTGAAATTAGAAAAAGAAAGTTAGGAAAAATTTCAAGAAGACAAGGTGGAAGAATTGAGAAACAAGGGATACTGGAGGAGAGTAGGAGAAAGTTCGAAAATGAAAAAGAAGTATGGATTCTAAATGAAATTAATGGAAAATATTGAAGATATAATCATTGCAGTGGAGGAATGTAGATGCCAAAGAAGAAAATCTGTTGACTTAGTGACATTATGAAGAATGAGATAGAAGTGTCCCGAGTAGAAATTTTCTAAGACCCTGATCAGGGCCGTAAAAAATTTCTACTGGGGTGTGTTTTTGTTTACACATGGAAAAAAGTATTGTCGAGACAACCATACTACAGTTGACACAACCGTTTTTTTTGTTGACGCAAAAATTTGTGTGGTTGATAAAACCATAGTATGGTTGCTCCAACAATACTTTTTGTTCGGTGAATAAGAACTGTTGATTTATTTTCAAGATGGTTTCGAAGTGTATAAAATTGAAGAGCAGAAATGCCGAAATAAATACATAAACACTTTTGTTTATGTTTACGTCATGTCGCGATAAAGAACATTGACTTTTTTGTTACCGCGGAAAATACGAAGTGTAGAAATTGGATAAACAAATGCTGATGATGGTATAGAAGAAATGAATTTAGATTAATATATAGACTTAATATAAACTTCATAGTAGTCTTCTCTGTGTATTCATATACAGACTCTGCGATTATAGGGAATAGACAAACATAACAACGACGTAAACAAAATATGTAAAATATATTATTGAAATTTCCAAATATTTGAGATATTTAGATGAACGAAATAATAAGTAACCCAAAATGCACTACAACCAACAGAATAGAAAAAGTAAAATTATTGAAAATTGAAGAGATAATAATCAATTAGAAATATCTGATGAATTACTTCTACACGACTAAGAATTTAATTGAAATTATAATTATAAAAAAGATTTTATTTTTAAAAATCTCGAAAATAAAGCTTTACAAATAAATAAAAAAGGTGTAAAATACAGAGTGCGAATGTTTTACACCGGCGCGTTAAAGCGACTAAGCGAGAATAAGTAGTGTACATATATATACTTGTGTACTTTCGCTTATATTCTGCAGTAGCTCACGTCAAAACTAAGGTTATTAGCGTTATTACTCTAGACGTTACGTATAAAGACATTTAAGTCACTTCGTGCGCCTCGAATTGCTGCCTTTTGTTTCAGACTATACCTGAAGTAGCTTTATTGCATCCGCGCGACACTATTTGAACTGACATTCGTTTCAACTAAAAGCCACCTAATAACTCACCAAATGAAAAACGAATTGAATTCAATACAGGAACCAAAATCATTTCACTAATTAATGTACTAAATAAACTTGTATTTTCATGTAAAATTTGACATTTTATTTCATAACGCAGGATGGCAATTTTAAATATTATTTAAGCTATATCTATACATTAGTAACTCCCAATGTAACTTTCTTATAAACACGTCATGATTTCAGTACATCTTTAAATAAAAATGCATCTAAAAATTTTATGTAGAATATACATATATGTAAATTCATTTTTCTTCTTAATTGTAGGAAGGAATATGAGTTTCTTCTCCCGTTTCAGCAAATATTATGAAAATTGTGATTTTAATCGCGCTCTATAGTAACAAGAATTAATATTGTATTGTTTCTTTTCCATCATAACATGAAGGAAACTCTATAAAAATGAGTTTATTTTTGATCTCGTCAATTTTGTAACGTTGAACCGAAATATACAAACTAATGAATAAATGCATTTAGTGTATTATTACTGTTATAGGTGTGAGTCCTTCGATAAATCTATGTTCACTTATTCAAATCGAGATTTTGATATTGTAATGTATATCATATTTGAAATTAAAAAAGAAAGTTGACTTAGATTCCCAAACAGCATCACAAGTATGTCCATTTTGGATAGCAACTGTACGTCAGGTCCGATGTACATCCACTTGTCACTACCGAGGATGTATAGTGAACATCGTCCATTGTGAGTGTATAATGGGCATGTAAAATAGACGTAAACTGGACATGAACATAAATAAGTTTTCTAGTGGACAAAACCTGACAGAGTCTGCATTATTCGTATACATATCTGGACAACTATACAATGTATATCCAATAGGCGTCCATTCTTTTGCTATTTTTATTGAAAAGTTTTAATTATTCTTCACTTTGTAAACAAAAAATTAAAAAACTATAAAATGCGTAATTAATTTCATTTCATTTTTTTTAAATTCAAATAATTCCCAATTTTAAAAACTTAAATCCATCAATTTTGACCATTTCTTGTCCGTATATATTTGGCTAGCAATTCTAGTGCTGTTTTAAAAGTGTTTTGTTAATCGGACTGTTCGAGCATCGTACTTATAGGACTGCGATATTTACGAGGACTAAAATTAGGCTTGTAAAGCATTTTTACTCATGCTAGACCACCTATGAAGCATAATGAATTTGTCAAGGCACCTATAACGATATTTAATCGAGGAACCCCGTATAAGCTTTCTATTCCCTCCATACTACAGGCTGCATACTATAGGCTTCATATACTAGGAAGCTGCGGCAATATCGGCTCTACGACAGGCAATTTCTCATCAACGCTTCCGTAAATTATCTGCATACATTTATATACACATGCTTGCACATATATGTAAGTTACTTTGCAACTTTCCTTACAATTTAAGAGAAATTGTTCTTTCGATTTTTTTTTCTATAGATGAGGATAAACTTTAATTAAAAATTACATCTTTTCATTGATGATTTACGTAATTTCTATTTTCGTTAGTTCACGCTGTGTTTTATACAATTCGTATTACAAGTAAACATATTACTTTTTGTTCCCAGACCGTAAATCACTATTTTCATTTGTACGGCCAAGGAACGAATAATATACTGACCGTAAAACAAGCATGTCAAGAACGATTCAATTATATAGACACAAATAAAGTCCCCAAAATGCTACATTACCGATTCAAGAATTGAATACATTACGCATACATCCTATAAATTCAGCGTCATTCGTAAAAAGAGTGAAAACTTGAAAAAACGCAATTTTCTTATATAAAAGAATTATTTGCATTTTCTATGTGCGAAAGGAAAAATTTCTGAATTCAAAATACTTTGTTCGAGTTGTATAAACTTAATCTATAACCATGTTCGCAAAAATTTGTCAACGGAAGTCTCTTATTTTTTTTTTTTTTTTTTTTTTTTTTTTTTTTTTTTTTTTTTTCCTGGTATCAGAACCCCAGACCTGGCTGAACCTCGGTGTCGAAATCCAACCAAACCAGGCGGAACAAGGCCCGGACGACCTGGGGCCCTGGTGTCAGAAGTCTCTTATTTAAATTTCTACACTGAAAACAAAATTTGTTATTTTCAAGTAAATATTTACTTGAATAGTAGCAAGTAAATATTTCTTGAATTAAGAAAATGTTTCCTTCTTTTTAGTAAATCTTACTTAATTCAAGAAAATCTTTTCTCAATTTAAGTGAATATTTACTTGAAAATAACAAATCTTTTTCAGTGTATTATATTGTTATAAAATCGTAATTAAATCAAACTTCTCTCTACTTTTATTTTGATAGTCTTTTGGTTGCTAGGTTACGTTATGTTGTCATCAGTTTATAAACAGATCTTTAGTCTTGAATTCGAAGTCTTGAAATCTATTCTTAAGATTGGCTACTCTTAACTGCCGTCAGATAAATGATAACTATAAGATCTAACTAATAAGTAGTTGTTCGCTTTCCATAAGCATTAAATAATAAGACCAAATATTATGAGCAATATATAATGCACCAACGACCCAATGTATTCCTAAGATTTGGCAGGCATTTTCTCCATAACATTTATATAAAAAAATTTAACCATAAGAAATATCATTTTTCTCATAATTAAAATCAGCCCACAAAAAATGCCAACTATCATAATATAACTAACTTGGAAATTCTCCCACAAAACCCACACACTTTCGCAAACTTTGTGAAGTTTGATAATACATTCAATAACAAAAATACATATATTCATATATATATATTCGTAGGAAATGAAATTCTTCACTCCACGAATTTCGTGCAAAAATAAAAGAAAAACCCCAGCAGAAACACGACATCAGGGACAACTCTGTGCCTACATTCAACGTTAAAACAACTTCTTCCGCGAACTTGACATTTCATTTAGAGCCAACAACGCATATATATATGCGACCCTTGAGCAAACCGTCTGTCTGGCGGCTGGTAGTTTACATTTTTGTCTTTCCTCCCACTTCCTGCCTCTGGATGAATATCCGACCACACTCCACAGTAGGAACTCGAGGAACTCGTTCTGCTTCTAGCTCACGCATTTAAATATACTAGAACTGTCGTCGCACTTCAGAAGCTGCATGCGTTATTCCCGCGGCTTTTTGCCGCGAAAAAGGGCGGCATGTGCGATCCAGCGATCTGCAACTTACCACATCGATCTTGTCTAATAAATGCGCGAACCAGAGGGAATTTGCCAGTTGTTGTAAGCTCAGCGAAAGGAAAGGTTACGATTAAAATCGACAAAGTCGTACTTCTTGTCGGTTAGTTTATGATTGGAGGGAATGCGGCGAAGGTATTAATTCCGAAAGTAGTACATGAAGCGTTTTTCACTTTTCGAATCGCTTGCAATGAAAGACATATATCATTCTTGTTACTTGTCAAGCTTAGAGACTGTTTCTTGCAATTTATGTTAAAATTAATGATTGTTCTAAAAAGGTGTAACGCCATTGGTCGTAGTGTGCGGTGCTACCGATACAACAGTTGACACGAACTCTTGGAACGGTTCCTGTGATCATTCCGTCTATGCCTTCTACTGTCTCTCTCTCCTCTCTCTCTTTTGTTTTATCGCTATGTATATATATATCCTAAGCAATTTTTGGTGTTTGCAGTTTTTCCCGAAAGTTGCTAATTCAAGAGCAAAAAATGTAAAATGCTATATTTATTTCCCTCGAAAACTCCGAATGATGGACGAGTGTTCAATCCGATGCTCAATAACTCCAAAGCGTTTGATTTGTATATAGTTTGATCGAAGAAAATTAAAAACTTAACAATTTTGCAAAAACTTTATTCGAAAATTTTCGATGCGAATCGATATACATATATATATTAATTTCGAAAAGTGTGAGAAACGAAAAATAATATTTATATAGGATGTTTTTCCTATGGAATTAGCAATTTTCGGAAAAAATCCAAAATCACCAAAAATTGCTTAGAAAATATTCTTAGTAAATATTTTACATTTTCAAAAATCATATAATAAAATTGTTTAAAATAATAAAAAGAATAAGAATAAGAAAAAGTTTCAATGTGTTCATCGACAAATTCTAAGAAAT
Organism: Trichopria nigra; assembly: GCA_030522945.1. Taxonomy (NCBI): domain Eukaryota; kingdom Metazoa; phylum Arthropoda; class Insecta; order Hymenoptera; family Diapriidae; genus Trichopria; species Trichopria nigra. The sequence continues at coordinate 9,598 of JAPYZR010007868.1, read as the reverse complement.
GTTCACATTTTTTTTTTTTTTTTTTAACTTATAATTTGTTGAGTTAGAACTTCATGAAGGTGTTAAAAATATGTTTCATTTATGTATTAAATAAATGAATACAATTTCTATACTAATTCTACCCGGAAAAAGGATATGTTACCAGTATTACCAGTTTTATTGTATATACATTTTAGATTTAATTTTTTTTTTCAGTCCAAAAAATCGATTTTCTTTTTGGAAAAAAGAATATTCTGAACTCATATAATACATGGTTATGTTACTTTATCACGTATCGGAAATTTTTATTTGTACATAGGATGTAGAAAAACATCTGGATTAAATATTCATTGAAAGAAAGAAATAGTAATAATGAAATAAATGTATACTTATACAATTGAAGGTGGTGATATATGCACGAGAATCATATTTAGTGGGGAATTTAATTCTTATAAACTCTCGCTAAATTTGTCGCATCAAAAAGTTAGCTTCTTCAACTTTCCACGAATTACTTAAGATTTGAATTAATGGCATGGGAAGCACTGCATATTCATCCACGTTACACTCTCATCGCTGGGCAACTTTTCACGCCGAATGGCACGAGGCGTTTTTACCTTCTTTAAACAGAACTCGTTTCATGGTAATAGCGTATAATCATTACACTTCATAATCTGCAGTTACGTCGAATATTAATCATTAACGATAATTTGCGTTCTTGTACGACACATGTTATTTACTTTCAATGAAACAGCCATAAAGTATGGAGAATCTGTGGTTTTCTATACGAGTTTCTATAGGAGGAAACAAAATCAAATAAATTGCAAACTAACGTTTGTTCTTGATGTCTTCAAATTGTTTAAAACCTTCGTCAGTCATTTAATCAAAATATAAGCAAATTGTACATTTTACCGTGTATAATTATCAAACATATTTTTAATCGTTACGAAAGATTTCGAATTATCGTAAATTATGAAAAATAGTGAGACAAGAAAACTCTTCACATCAACAAAAACAAATCGCTTTTCTTTAAAAAATGGAAAATCAATAATTCACGATAACTGAATTTCCTTGATAAAAAAGTGATTCATCATTTACTTGAATCAAAAATTTATTTTCTCTTTAAGGACATTAATCAACGTAAATACCCAGCAAACAATCACAGAAGTTATGTCACAATTATGTAACAATCACTGTTATGTAACTGTGCCAATTTTGAGGCGACATTTTAATGTAACTGTTACATAATTGTGACATAACTTCTGTGATTGTTTGCTGGGTAATTATTACTTGGCGATACGTACATTTTCTGTTGTTAAAACGTGAATGTTTGCTTGAATAAAAATGGGAAAGCAAATTTTCATTTTAAAACTATTTATAATTTTCACTTCATTATTAATTTCATCTAGTTTACTATTCGTTTCTTCGCATTTTAATTCTATAAATATCTCACGGCAAGGATTCAGAGTAAATAATATTTAAAAAAATGCAGAATAGACCACAAGGAAAAGTCCACAGATCTTCATGTTAAAATATTTGACAGAAATAACAACCGTTGAACGAGCATTCTGACCATAAGAATATATCAAAATTAGTTATATGAATATAAAATAAATTGTTGTGGCAATTTAATGAATTAAATAGCAGTAAATTGTGTTTCCTTAAAAACAAAATATGCCACATAAATAATTCCATCACTCGAAATGTATAATGACTTTGTATACATATACATATGTACATTTAATATTACAATCATAATCAAAGATGATGATTCTAGGATAAAGCGTCAGAAAGAGACAGAAAGAGACAGAAAGAGACAAAGAGACAGAAAGAGACAAAGAGACGCATGAAGAGGTATTGGAAGCGTTATCGTTGTCATTATAATAGGCGCCATATTACTCATATGAAAAAAGTCCCACAATCTACGAAATTTAATAAATTACAAAATTCCAGTATTGAGTCAGCAGTATAAATTGATAAATCCAAGTCATCGAGTTCACTCGCACGAGATGACCTCTGGCAGTGACCCATCGGTGGTCAACCGGGAAAATAAATTACCAGTCGAAATTCCCCTAAAACGTATAACGAATTCGCTGACGTTTTTGAATTTAAACGACGGTTTGCAGTCCCGATACGACATGCGACAGAGGATTCCACGTCGACACGCGTCTGTGGTTGCACGATTATCGAGCAAAATGTACGGTTGATGGTTACACTTTGATGTTTTCGTGTCGTTGCGCTCCATACATCAGAGGCCATACAAAGGCTAGGCAGCCATCACCGCATAAGTAGACGCATGATTGTACTCAAATAAAACGGACCCGCTTTGCAATTACGCCATATTGCCGGGAAGCAACAAGAAGCGGCATCAAAGAGAACAGGCCCTTTGATAATTTTCGACGAATCGAACACTGTTCACTTCCTGAAAGAAATAACGGAAGATAACAATATTTCCTTAATTGTTTCTAAACTGCAGAAGAGTGTATAGTTCTCGCCGAAGATTTATAATTAAACCCCCCCAAAAGAAGGTCATGTAAAAATGTTGCACTTGATAATACCAGTTCCTGTTGTCCGATCAAAATTTATAATGCTATCGATTGTCGATTCTAATATTTCTCGTTTTAATAGTTGAAATACCTCGCATTTTGCAGACTTTTTAGTTCACCGATGCTCAATTCTCGACTCCATCGGATATCGTTTCGGTATATTATTCGAGTTCGATTCTAATCCGCCATAACAATCGCGACGATTACTGAAATTCGATCCTCGATTCAATTGATTCTTGATTCCGCCTATTTCGTGTTTTCTACGCATTCTTACAAACCTACCTATTTCCATTCTTGCGATTCTTAATTTTTTTTAAAAATCGCTTGTCGTCGATCCTCGCGATTATGTGCAATTTGTATTTTCCACCCAATTAAATGTATACAATATTATATAAAATATCAGATAAGGTTTTTTTTTAATAAATTACTACATTAAATAATTAATTTTCTGTTTTAATTTTCTGAACGCAGTAAGTAAAGAAAAGTGCTGCAGAACCGAGGCTTTTCAATGCAGTGAACCGAACGGTGATTTTCGAACACTTACGTTGCAATGAAATAAGAAGATTACGCCGAAACTTTATGACCCAAATCTCCTGGAGGAAGTTCGACGCAATTTCTCATTCGAACACTGAGAGAAAAATTCAGTAAACTCAACTAAATATTTAGTTATGTTGAAACCAACTAAATATTTAGTTAATATGACTTCCATGCTTGATTATTGAACCAAATTTAGTTGTAATAACTACCATTTAGTTGATTATATACTAAATATGTCGTTGATTTAAACGATTTGGCATTTGGATACGTTGGATGAAGGATTTACGTTCTTCCAATATGCATCAATTCTCTTTTTCTTTCACGTAGCGAGATTTGCTCTTTTCGGCGGATATTATTATCTCCAATTATGCTCTTCAAATTCTATATTCTCTCTCTCTCTCTCTCTCTCTCTGTACCGCTCATGCCAATTAAAATAGGGAAAAATTATTGTAAAATTATTGTCCAACGAAAATAATAATTTGTATTTTATTTAATTTGATTATTACTTAATTTATGTATAAAATAAAAGCGTAAAAACAATAAAAATAATGATTTCGATAATTTCGAGAAAAAAGTGATTTGAACTTCGGTGTCATTTGTATGTGATTATATGATTTCACAAGTCTTTTACCAATTTTTCTTTTCAAGATAACCTGTATTCTCATATCCAAGAAAACCTCAATTCTAACAAATCTTTATTTTCAAAATGTGTCGCAACTTTGGTAGGCGCAACGAACGTGAAATACGAAAAATGCACAAAAATTAAGTAAAGTAGTATCCAGGAAAGGAATAAGTATTGGGATTTTAAAAATAGAATTGAGAACAATGGGGAAGCTTTGAAAAGTATTCATGGTCAAAACATATGAATAATTGTGAATGCTTCCCCATTGTTCTCAATTCTATTTTTGAAATCTCAATACTCCTGGGTATTTTTACCGAGTAATGTTTTATTGATCGTCGTTGCAAAATGCGTAGAAAATTGTCCTTCTGGGAAATTAAAAAAAAAAAAAATACAATAAACCATTCTGGAATTCCTCTAAACATATAAAAGGTGAATGTTGTATAACTTTAAAGGAGAACACTACATGTTTTTAGATTGAAAAATAATAAAGTTTTTCCCAAATATATCAATCGTTTTCAATTACGATGACTACCCTAATAGCAGTGAGTCTTATGGCAAAGTTACTTACATAACGGAATATAACAACATTATTTCATCTTGTCAGAAGGTTCGGAGATACAATTTCATAAAGAAACATATTTCAAAAATTTCATTAATATATATAAAAAATAATTGTTTCAACATTTTACCCTTATTCGGTACTGCACTGTAAAAGAAAACATGTCATATTATGTATAATGCAACACTTTTTATGACCTATTATCTATATTGCGTCGACAATAAGAAATATCGGAAAATTGACAAATGCAAAATAAACGATCGTCGTGCCACTTGAGCATGAAAATTCGTCGGTGAGTAACTACGGAATCTTTGAACAACGTATACAAAAAGAAAAAAAAAACAAAAAAAGACCGAATAGACGAGATTACCCTGCGCCAAGGCAAGGGATTTGATTTTTTCTGTTTGGTAGGAGGCTCTCTCGTCGCGGACCGCTGCTGCAGCAACGGGTTATCGATCGACTTTTGTTTCGTGCACGATTTCCAACCACGACTTCGTCGTGACTCCGCAGCAACAGCCGCCGCCGCATACGACAATTTCTTACCTCGAATGTTGCTTGATTTTTCGAATTGAACAATTACTGAACTAAATGTGAACTATAATAAAAATGAGACAACATAGGAAGTAATTCACAATTGTAGCCACGTGCTTATATATATATATATATATATATATATATATATACTTTTCATACCCGTTCAATAGCAATCAACAATAAATCAACTAATGAGCGATTGTTTTTAATCAATTCTGGAGGTTTATTTTTTATGGTCGTCGGCAGGTGGCGCTGAACGCAAACTTTTTTCGCAAGTAGATGTGATCGGTATCTAAAGTATATTTTATTTAGGATTTTTTAATTTAAATAGATAATATGGTCAACTGCAAAATCTTGACTAAAAGTTGATGACAATTCAATTAAATTCGTTGATTGATGAGAAGTGTACATTCCTGGTAGAAAATTTAACGTGGCCTTGCCATGGCCACGGCTCCAGAAGCATGGCGCTTGCGAGGCCAGGTTAATTTTTCGACGAGATATGTTATACAATGCAATTCATATTGTATGTCAATATGTCCTTATATTAAAATTTTTTTTTTTTTTTTTTTTAAGGTGGATCAAAACCAAGAAATTTAATGCTTTTATTTTACTGTGAATATACCTTAGTAGAAAATGACACCAGTTTCTGCCCAATTTTTCTGGCCTCTATATGTTAAAAGTAATGTGTAGTGTCCAGAAAAACTGACTATATTATCTGGTTTAATTTTCTATTAGGGTATAGTATTATACTTTCTTTAAACATTATCAAATCGAAACTAATAATTTAATTCCATTTAAAAGTTTTTATACAAATTCGTCGATATCTCAATTGATCTGTGGTATATAATTTTTGTATAGTAAAATATGTACAATGCGAATTTGTATAAACTTTTCCATGTCAGTGTTCTTAATTAAAAATCTGTAAAGTAACCTTCAAATAGGAGGCAATTTACCTACTGAATTATTTTAATACAAGAAAACTTAAAAAAAAAAAAATTTTAATATCTTATATTAAACGCTAATAAGAAATCACATAACATCGGAAGTTGTTTCCCCATCTGTTGCAGATGCGACATGACATAAACTTATCGAGAATTCTTTATCATGAAAAACATATGTGAAATATTGACAGATAATCCTGTTTATACATATAGTAAGGTAAAATTAAGAACTGGAGTTTCTTTTCGTGGTAATTTGCACAAAATTCATTATCACACGACATTTCTCAAAATATTTGTACTATGTACTATGTACTACTCGTGTACTTTTCGTACACGCATGAAAGTACTTTTTTTACATTAGTCTACATAGGTACGTGTAAAAATACCGTTTGATTACTTCGTGAGACTGGTCTAGTAACAACGTAATTACATTAACGTTCGTTCAGAACGTTTCACGGTTTCAAATTAACTACGTGCTACGTTTCTATCTACGTGTTTTTATATTGACTATAAACGTGTGATGAAATTCAATTTACTCAATACAATTTATAATACTGACTGCAAAAACTTTATTTAAACCAAACTTTAAAAATAAATAATACATAAATTCCAACAATTTCATTTCTCAACCAATCGGTGTTTAATTATTTCTAATGAAATACGAATTGATGAAATTTCCCTTTCATTATACCCTTGGAAAGTAAACATAATTTTACCTATTCAACCTCAGTATAAGTTTTTTCCGAAGACTATCAAATACTTATTCAAAAATTTTTTTCTGAAGAGGGTCCACACCGGGACCGAAACGTCACGTCAATTATATGTTTTTAGTAACAAGACTGCAAAGGGAAGTATTTTTTATTTTTTAATTATAATTTTACCTCGTCGAAGCTCCGTTGATTAATCAACCTATGTAATAAATTAAACAAGTCCTAAAATAAACAAAAATTCAGTGCCAATTGGTAATTAAGTTGGGAATTTAGAACAATATGTCTACATTGTTACGTGTACGTCGTGCATACGTATATGTGTATCAAAAGGTAATTATTATCATATATGCTAATTTAAATAAAATAAGTTGTAATTAAAAATTTGATTATCTTAACTGGTAATTAAAGAAATATCTAGCTGCGCAAAATCACTGGTTACAAGTGATAAGATAAACATCACTTGATATTAAGCGTCTTGATCTTTTGCCCGATTACATTACCGTTATTTAATGGATTTTAAAATTGCTTAATTTTAAATTGTTCAAAAATTAAAAAAAATTTTTGACCACCGAAACCCTAGGATAGTATGTTTTATAAAAATCCATTCAGTTTTTCGATTTTTTGTGCATGGCTGTAATATTATAAATAAAAATCACTATTTTATTGCCACTTTCTTTCCGCCATTTTGGAAAATATTTTTCGTAACACCCCTATTTGATAGCACATTCATTTTTTTACAAAAAAAATCTTTATTTTTAAATTCTCTATAATTATTCACTTGAAAATTTAATATATTTTTTCACCATTGGAAAAAAACGAGTTTTTGCCAATAAAAAATGACTATTCTAGAATTCGTCTCATTTGTCAGGAGTTTAAATGCTCAAATGTAGTGTCAAACTACATTTGGATCTTAAAGGATTAAGAATTAGATTTGAACATGAATATCAATTCGATGATTCACGAAGAACGTGCAACTGAAATATATAAAAATGGAACGGTAGAATTTGTCTGTAGGCGTTGAGATACGAAAGCAAAACAACCTTTATGAAAATGTTCCTCTATGGGCATGAAATAATTCCTCTTTATAACTTTTCCGTATCATCTCCAACAGCAGCAATTGTCACAGAAATCTGTTTGCCACCACTTGTTCAGGGTGGCATTCGCAAAACTACATATAATCATTTTCCTCCCAGTGCACCGACAATCCGAACGTTGTGTTCGAGTGCGGTATTTTAAGCACTTTATATGTACGTATGCACGAGGGCACTCGCGGGAAGGCCCGCCATACTACTTCATGTATATATATATATGTACAGGCCATACTTCCTTCAACCCCCGGACGTGACTCTCAACTGAAAAGCCCCCCATTGTCACGAAGGTCCTCGTGCGAAAAAATGGGGTGCGAAAACACGCGCCCCGACACGCAGGTCGCCGACGAGGTCACCGATTGAGGGATAAGTGTCTTGAAGCTTATACGCGAAATGCGCCAAGATAATTTCTGCAAACATTCGCGATAAATGTCACTTAGTGAGGGGAATGAGGCGGCCTTGGGAGCCTCGAATGTCGTTGGACAATTAAGGACATCTTTGCATCTGTTCAGGATGGTTGGAAATAGGGGTGTTTTCTCCATTGACGAGATTCACCCTTGGTGTTCGCTCGAACTGGCACCCACAATTGCGAGACTTACGCGCTTCAGCGATAATGAAATGCGATGCGTGTGCGCGTCAAATTACGCAGACTGACGTGCATTAACGAAAGGCGATATTAGATCCAATCTTACGGCCGAAGGGCCTCTTTTAAGTGCCGATTATGACCGATTTTCAACGTAACAATGATGAGATTGATTCTTCTTGGCCCAAATAAATTTTTGATTTTATGATTTTTTTTTTTTTTTTTTTTGTATTTTGTTAAAAAAAAAGAACAATAAATTGTAAGAGAATTTAACCCTTGGTGGCTTGTATAGTAGTACCCCAGATCATCACTTTTTTTTTCAATGCTTTCGAAGTGATATTTACAAAAACCTTTTTAGAATGATGGGTAAGGCATTGTATAGAATATAACAAAAATATTTCCTACGGAATTTGTAGATTTTTCTATTTTAAGGAATACAAAATTTATTGAAGCACTTAATAATGCAATTCTAGATCTACACGTTGTGTTCAAGTTTTATAGTAACATCGTGAACTTATATCTATACCTTGCAAGGATGAAATTACGACTTTACTAGGACAATTATGCAAATCCAATTTCGCTAACTTCTAAGTAACTTTATTAGAGAATTCAATCAGGGAATTTATGCGCGGGATTGACTGCCTACTCATCTTAATGCAGTATTCAATGTAAATATGAGATTTATAATAAATGTATACCGTCGTTTAAGCAAACTATATAAAGAAGAGATGTTACTTTTCAAACGTGTAATTTATAAAAAATAAAGTTCTCTCTACCATTTGACAAAGTTATATTTTTCCATCATTATTTAACATCAGTTTAACGAAACGATAAATGGCCGGTGTTCTTTCACGAGGAAGCCATTGTTAACACGAATCTAAGACGCACGTAAATTATTCGTGAATTAAAACACATTAAATAACCCGATTAGCGATAAGGTAAACGTTGTGCCGTTTTACGGTGCACTTTTTAGATATACATAATGGTGAGAGTGATTCGATAAGATAAGGTGACTCAATCGGAGGAGAATAATCACTCTTGCAAGCGTCCTGAAAAACTTCAAAACCTATAGTTTGCGACATTTTTCTCATGTTCCTCATAACCATTATTCAAATTATTCAAATTTTAATTGTAGTTTATAGCATTTGCTTATAATTTTAAAAAATATTGTCATGATTTATGATTATTTTAGTGTAGTTAGAGCTGCTTTACCAAATGATAAAATTATCCTAATAGAAAATAAGACAAGTTTATGGCCATTTTTTTGCACTTCATTACCTTTATCATAGAAGCCAAAAAAATTGGGCAGGAACTGGTGTTATTTTCTACTAGGGTAAGAAAGTAACTAATTAATTGAAATTCTCCAATAATTAGTTTACAATATTTTCATATATTATGGAGTATTTCCCCTGGTAGAAATTCAGACATTTTTTAGGCATTTATTGTCCAACATTGTTGTTGATTGTACATAAAATGGATAAGAAAATTAGACAATTCTTGGA
>JAPYZR010007864.1:0-11040 GCA_030522945.1 Trichopria nigra | reverse complement strand
TGGACAGAATCGGGAGATTTTCTCGTACAGATTTTATAATGATTTTCCGATATAGGGCCTTTACAATAAAAAGGAATGCCACGATTAATTTCTACCAGGGTTATAATGAAATTTTGTGGAATTTAACAAAAGTGAAATAAATATTATTATATACAATGACGTTTGTTATCACGATTAAAGACTGTTTTCAAAATGTCAACTGGTATATGCTATAATTTCCGGACGAAATAGTCATAGGAAATGTCATAAGAAATTTTTCCTTGTGACGTTCTCCGCTGAATCTGTTGAATTTTGGGAGCGTAAAACATGACATTCACTGGAAGAATGTCCGAGTAAAAATTAAACTGTAGTCTTGATGATGTAAAGAATAAAGCAATCTTACCTTGAAGCGCGAATCTTTTTGATCTACCATCTGAGCTAATGCCAACCTTATCCTTAACCCCGCACCTAGGCAGCGTCATCTTGTAGGCTGTTAATTTGTCTAGTTCGCCTAATAATTGAAAAGTATATAGAATTTAACTTAGAAATATTATTCGTGCAATTCAATTAATTAATGCAATTAAATGCATTGAAATTTGTTTACTCTATGAACATAAATTTTGTTGTTTCCTGAGACTTCATTAAAGCTCTGAAAGTGTCTTAATTTCAAATAAAAACACTATCGTTCAAAATATACATTTATTATGCTTCGTTTTGATCTCTGGTAGTGTACTGGTGAAAAGTTGGAATAACTACTTTTTTATATACGTTTATTTTATTCATTTACAAATACGGATATACATTTCATACGTAGATATATCCACGATAAATTCGTGTAAGACTAAAAGTATTTAAATTTTTTCGTTACTCTCATCACTTCACATATACATATCCAGATAATAAATGTTTATCATTAAATTAAACGTGTATAAAACGACCGTATTTTAAAGGAATATTTTGGCTTGTATAATATATTTTCGAAAAAGTACCTGTCACGTTAAGACCAGCGAAGGATTGAAATTCGGCTATTGCGTTGTGTAGCGTTGTTTTCGAAACAATGGATCCTAGTGCAGGATTCGGGGGCGGGAGGTAACCATACCGCGATAAATACGTCTAAAAACAAATCATAATTTCATATGTTAATTATTTTACATCATTACAAAATAAGTTTATGCATTTACATTTAAATTTTTATTTTACATATTATAAAACAAGTTTATGAATTTTTGTATTATTACAATCAGCTAAAATATGCTTTCGTCCTAAATTATGAACAAGAGTTATGTTTATTTATTAATTATATTTAATTCGAAATTATAATTTGACGAATGCAAATATTCTTCATATTTCAGAAATATACAAGCTCGATCGAAAGAAAAATGTCGAATGTAATAAATCTCTCGACATCAACATCGAAATCGCACTTAATTATATGGTGATTCGTGATCACGGATACTATCAGTCCAAGCGAAAACCGGAAACACTGGTATTCCTAGAACTAATTGTGTGTATAAAGACATCAGAATATATTTTTGCAGCATCATGCAATATTGTTGCCTTTTACTATAATACTGAGACGACCGAATTTCTTGGTGTAAGATATATGAATTGGTCCCTATAATGTAAGACGACTTTCACGAATACTGTAGCGATTGAAGTTGACCAGACATTGAATGCAACGAATTAAAACATCCTATTTGAATTATGAAAAGGATTCACAGTGCGGCTGAATTCACACGTAATGATTATTCTTCTCGGTCTGTTCGAATCTTTGCAATTGTTACATTAGTGTTCTGTATGTCGATGTTATCAGAAATATACAAAATGTTATAAAGCGAGGAGATTATACCAATAAATAGGAGACAAACACGTGATAATTAATAAAAAAAAATAATAATAATATAAAATAGTAAGAAATTTCAGTGAAATCGATGTGAGCGACGAATAAAAAATCTTAGTGAACCATTATCACAAATAAATAAATCGTATAAGACATATTGAAGAAAGAAAATGAAAAATGATCAAGTATTTAAATTGATTTTCGGAAATACGAAAAATAATTAAATCTTATAAAATTCACCAAATAAAAACGAAAGAAAAATAAGCAGAAAATTGTAATATCGTCTTATTAACAAACATTATAATTGAAATGAAGTAAGAGTTATCAAAACAAGATATTTACAATTTATGCAAATTTGTTTAAAAATATAATTTTTTTATTTCTTAACGCAAATCTCTGGTAGAAATTCTGTCCAGTTTTATTGGATACAGTCCATTTTCTGGCTAAGTTAAGTGGTTTAAAACTGTGTGCAGCAAAAATGACCACAAACTAGACAATAACTAGGACAAATAAGCAAACTAGTTTTTTGTTAAAAAACTATCTAAATATTGCACAAAATTAATGTATTTAAACTGTCCACAGTTTTGGCTAAAAATCTTGCCTAATAACTGTTCAGTAAAATTATTCCAAATGTGTATAAAAATATCCTGTCTAATATTACTGTACAATAAAATTATTTAAATATATGCACATAAAATAAATGGTAAATGTTACATACATACTGTCCAGTTAAAATGAACATATTAGCCAAATTCTGGGTTAAAAACTGGTCAAAAAATGATTAGGGACAGTAACTGTCCAAAAATTATCTACAAAAGTTATCTAAAAAATATCCATACAATCGTTACATTTCCATTAAGAAACTGGCCAGATTTCAATAAGATGTTGTCCACAAACTGGCTAGTACACAAGTTTATTAGCCAAAAACTGGGCAGTATTTAGGCGCAATTTCTACCAGGGAAACTCAATTTAAATTGAAAACAGAAAATCAAAACAATTGAACGAAAAGTTTAAAAAAGTATTGATGTAAAATAATATAAAATCACAAATAGTTGACAAAATCTTAACACAATTTAGATAATACAAATGTATATAAATTTAAAAAAGAACAAAAAATTGAAACAAGTAGAAAACATCGAATATGTTAGTGAAGATATCACACGTTTCAAACTTACTACAAGCAGGCTTTTTATGAAATAAAGTAATGCGTATGAAAAATATGAACACTGTTTGGAATCAGAAATTGCTACGAAATGACGTCGTATTCTGATTGTACAACATGGAAGATGGTTAAAGCGCATTATCTCGAGTTAATGCAGGCAATGTGGAGCTCAGACTTGACCGACTTGCAAAATTTTGTTAAACTAATAATTGCACGTTTCATTTAGTATAGCCAGATGTCGGTGATCTTTGTCAAGAACGAAATCTTTCACTGTTACAGAGTTTGACTTGTCGAACATTTTGTTTCAATTATATCGGATATATTTTATAGTTTTTAATTGTACAATTTTGCCAGTATTATTTCTAGTATTAAATAAATGATGTTGAACAAAATTGATCTTCTTCCTTTCTTGGTTGTTTGAGAGTAAAGTCTCTTGAAAATTCATGAAAATATGAATGTAGATCAGTTTTATTGAGTTTACTTTGATTTTTAGTTCATGGCGACTTTGTTACCAATTCTCAACATCAGTTTTTATATCGCAAATTCTTTGACACTAAATTGAAATCAAGAGAATCGTTAATTTGTTCATATAGTATGTGTGCTTAATGAGAACGAAGAAATAAAACAAATGAAATTGCAAATTGATCTCATCATCCTATATTATTAATTAATGTTTACTGATATTAATGATATTAACTGAAGCAAGTCTTCCTAAAAGCCCATTGGTCAGAAATTTGTAGAAAACTGAGTTTGTAGTACATCAGTTTTGCATATACATATTCACTTTAATTAAGGACCAAATGCAATTTATTAATCAGTATCTTAGTCAGTGCCTTATCAGTTAATTGAAGTGAAAAACGAAGGTAGAACTAATTTAAACAAATAATATGGGGGTGTACTGTTATTTTCTTACAAGATAGTGGATGTCACTACAATTAGTTTCAATGGTCCGAAATTCCGAGAATCAGATAGGAAAATGCAAACGAATTCGTTGATATGCATACCGACGACAATAGTAAGAATTCTTGGCATAATCAAGAGATATGTTGAATGGAGATTAAATGGGTTAAGTGAGCGTATAGACAAGAGATATGAATAGTAAACGATAGATATTAGTTTCCGAACGTAAACTAGTCGCGGACGTAGACACAATTGGCGTTATGTCACAATATGATTGCTGCTATCGTAGAAATGTATATCTTCGTCAGAAATTTACAGAACATTGTAGTGGCTAATGGTAAAGTGATAGTTTAGAAACTGGCGACAATAAACGAATATCAGTCAGTAGATGATAATTGTTTCAGAAATTTTTCTAATTGTTTTTAATCAATGATCGACTTCTCTCGATTATCTTCCAAATTTAAATATTCAAATGATTCTCTTGAGTTCGTACATTTTATTGGCTGAAATCTTTTATTTGTCGCCATGTGAAGACACATTGAAATTGAATTTTCATTAAATTTCATTACTACATGTTATTGATAACATTTTCGAGAAAATTTCAGATCTTTGTCTAATTTTTATTGGCAATGTATTACGCAATGATATTTATTTCAAAGATTTATTATTTATTAATCCAGCATTTTGCCATCGAAAGATTTTCCTGCTTGGATTTTGTTATCGTTCATTATGGTTTTTCACGCGCAAACATGCACGCATCACTTACAAGTCTGATAATCGGCATTACGTAGTTTCCAGAGAGGACTTCGTAAGTACTAGGCTGTTGAGAAAGTCTATCGATTGTTTAGCGGCATATCTGAAACGCTCCATTCATCCGTATAAACTTGCGTAAATGTTAATATCGGCGAGTGACAAAATCATTACACATTCAAGGGAATTCGTGTAAAATGACGAACACCTATACAGATAACTCGAAGGTTTGGATTAGGTTTCGATGGTTGACGTCCTGTTTACAATTCGTTTTGAAAAGGGAAGTGAAAGTGATGAAACGGGTTGTTTTTATTGACAAATTTGATTGATTTATTATATTTAGAGAATAAATGCTATCAACTTTTTAAGTTTTTTTTTTTTTTTTTGCGAAGAAAAATGTACTAACAGATTGGTAACTAATGTTATGAGCCATGATCATGTTCCAAAAACGACATTTTGTATTATATATATTTAATTTTTAATAAAATTAATAATTTATTTTTAATAGAAAATCAATTTATTGAATTTATTTGAACTATGGAACCAATTGTTAGGAATGACTAACAATAAGTTTATGGACATTATAATGAATTTAAAATAACGATTTATCGTCATGATATAAAGATGCAAAGCGAAACATAATCCAAAGGATATGCACTCAAGCAAGCAAAAGAGGAGAGAGATCAGCCTCTAACAATTGCCTCAATCCAACATGCGGCTAACTCATGACGTGAAAAAGAATAAGATGTACCATTCTATACATTACGTAGTCATACAAAAAAAAAGTGGGGGTTGATTAACCAACCAGAACTGTCCTTAGGCAATATCACACCTACATGTGCAACGTATCACCTTGTCTAAGTGCTTTTAGAGGTAGTACGATTATCAATGCTCCAAGACCACTATAACTATTGCATTGCCCGAGTATCGCAACAATAGCAAATAAATCCAACATGGAAGCAGAATCATCTTCTATTGCCTTGTGGCGTAATCACAATTTTGTTATAATACAATTAAATCAGAGTACCGCAATGGAGAAGAAGATATATCAAGTCCGACAATGTACCAAATTTTAAAAGTATCATCCAAGTTTGATATTTTGTTCCTTCCACAATTTTCTTTTATGGCATAGACGATAGTACCGATGATTAATGATGATTAACTGATGAATAAGATCATGACTGTTACGTGTCAATGATGATGTCTGTGATTTACTTGGATTTGTTTACTATGAACGTCCATTAAACGCTCCAATTTTAGTGTCTCTATGAAAGACTGCGGACATTTGGTAAAGTAAATGCAAGTATCAAACTTTTAATTACCATGATTCGATAGTAGCCATTGGATCATCAAATGTTTAGTATCAATGGAATTAATAAATTCATTATCGATATGAAATTCGTCCATCTGAAATCCTGACAAAACATATATATACAGGGTGTCCCAGAACGGAGGATATAATTTCAGGAGGCGATTCTTCGTGAAATTTGAAATCAAAAAGTCCTTTATCAAAATTCGATCCGACGGATAAAATTTGAATGGCGAGCAATTGAAGTTTAGAAAAAAAAATTACTGTTTTTGCAATAACTCGGCTCATTTTCAACCTATATTAACGAGTGAGGGCGCATTATAAAGATTTTTTCAAGCCCAACAATTCTCCTTTAAGAGCATATTATCTGAGATGAATATTTCGCTAGTTATGGCCTCATAAAGGGATAAAATTGCCTTTTTTTGCGGTTTTTTGCATCCAACTCATTCCGGTAAATAGCTAGCTAAATATCATATAAACAATGTTGTTGAGCTTGAAAAGACGAAGAATTTTCACCCTCACACGTTTCGTTTCGATAAAAATTGAGTCCATGGGGAGACGTTAAATCTTTAAAAAATTGACGAAAAACCGATATGACATTGATGGTTTTTCACTAATTTTCTGAGATAAAGGACTTCTTGATTTCAAATTTCACGAAGAATCGCCTCCTAAAATTATATCCTCCAGTTCTGGAACCCTGTATATAAAATTTGAAGACATTATTGTTCCTTCCACTTTGACGGAAGTGTGGTTTTTTAATTTACCGCATCCTGAGGAATAAAACAAGAAAGAATAAGCAACAGTACGTCGTGAACAATGACGAACTAAACTCGTGACGACTCGAGTGCGGGTACAAGCGGATTTTTTTCCGGCGTGTAAAGTGGACATCCCATAAAACAATAAAGGCGAACAATTGACGAGCGTACGTACACAATCCGCGGTAATGGATAACTGCGGCGGTAACCGCGGAGATTTACGCGCCAAGTATCGTTTTATCTCTGTCAGGAGTGTGCGTTGAAAAAATCGAAACGAAGGTTGATGCGCTCCGTGCGCAAATCGGAACGCACCCATAGATTATACACCTCGTTTGTTGCGGCCATTTTCATTTTCTTCCCTTTGTGTCCCCCTGCGTCTGCACGGCACAATATTTATGATTTCTTCGTATCGCGCACGGCTTCTGGAGACAGTTGAAGTTATTTTTTTTTTCGAATTATATATAAGACTCATTTTCTACGTTAATCGAAATTCCTTACAAAGGAGTGAGCGTACATCATTTTTTTGACTGAGAACAATTTTTCGGCTTGAATGAATAAGAATATATAGGCTTCCAATGGCTTAATTGGTCGATACTTTTGTTACGTAAAAGCAACAAATCTTGAATGGAGATAACGAAAGAGACGAAACTTTAATTTATGTTTATAAAAACAAAATTGATTGTATATATGAATAAGTATAAATCATCCGCGAAATAAGTACCCACGCTCGCATTAATTGCTACAATGAAATACAATATTTCACTATACAATTCAAACGTCATACTAAAGGTGATCAATTTGTTTTCCGCGTGGAGAATCGCACAGAGAAGAAAACGAATACACCGACATGCAAATGAATCCGTTGTAAAGATCGACCTCGAACTCAAAAGTTATTCCGTCAGGAAAGGAACGAACGTACTAACTTCCGTATAACATCCGTTAAAGTATATATACAATCAATTGAAAAGAAACGTTAAACTTAACGTTATAACTTTAAATAAGTATTAACAATAAAATAACGAAAATTGATCCCAAAAAAGCTCATTTTTTTCAAGTAAGACGTATAGAATAAAAGCACAATTTTCCGCCCTCCTTAATTTTATGAAAATATTAAATTTTCGCATTAATATATAAGATAAATAATTCTTGCGATTTTTCCTTGGATAAAAACGTCTTCACGACTTTCGTATTTGCAGTCGTTGGAGGTATCAACTCATCCTCGGGCGAAAAGTAACCTTTTTTTCGCAAAAAACAATATAAGAACGTAAGAAAATAAGCTTGTCCAGGTACGAAACGTCATATCAGCATGCGAGTTTTTTCAAAGTGCACAAAGGAGCCGGCAGAAAATATCATAGTAGAAGTGACGTCATAGCTGGAATACGTCATTAAAATGATTAAAACGAAAATAGATAAAGGAATAAAGTATATATATAGTATAGAGAGGTATTCGCAAATATACTCGAAGGCATCTCGCTCGGGTGACATTTCGAATTTTTGAAAATATCGAAAAGCCACTTGTCGTGTCAGTTACCGGTAGTGGCTGCGCGAACAAAGCTGCGCGGGAAGGTGGAAAATAAATCGACAGATCGCCAGGAAAGAACGCGAAGAAGCCTGATGGTCAAGCCTTTTGTATACGAAGCGCGTCTGGCAGAAAATCCACGCAAGAGCGTGGAATACTGATACGCTGCTATTACGGAGACCGCCCCAAGGTCGGGGACGCCACTGCTGAAGAATGGAGCCTCCAAGATATAGAATCCGTACATACTTGATATTCGTTGACCGAACCCAACGAGAAGACACATGCCTGATATACCCGGCCCGCATAGGTGCTAGCTCGCTATTTTCACTTCTTTTTTCCACGGTGCATTCAGAGACCCGAAATCCGCGAATGAACTCGGAGGAATGCCGAGAGGGACACCTGAAAGATTCCGAGTGTTCGAGCAGTAAAAACGTCCCAAGACCAGGGATGGAATTCGAAATTAGCCTTTTTCGCGGAAAAATGCACATTTATCAACAACGAGTCACTTTTATTGTTTTGCAAGATAAGTAAGAAAAGTACCGTTTTTCGATCTACGCTTTGAATTAGCGACATTTTAACATCAGGTATAGTTATTTTTATGCACCGGAAGTCGCGTATTGAAATAGAATTCAAGTCCACGTATATAATTCGATGAGTTATATGACTGAATTCGTTGATATACAATTAGCGGCGTCTGCTCGTTCTTCAGAAAAAGAACGGCCAGATTAGAAATGGCCAATTTACCGCCCTTGGTGTGCAAAGTGAAACAAAAGACCGATCAATTTTAATAAAAAGTTTATGTTCGTCTGATTTGTTTAGGGGTGGGTCAAATTTACTTAAGAGGTATTCTAAAAAAAAAACAAACAAACAAAACAGAAACACGTTGTGATTCAACTCCCTTTTTTTCAAGCGAAATGATGCGTATCATCTGAATGAGTCAGAATGGGCTGGTTTCTTAATCACTTTTAAGTAAACTCTAGTAGAACGCGTATAATGTAGATTTCTTAGAGTGGAATTCCACGAGAATGAAGTGGCCCATCCGAACTAATTTGCAAAATATTCGTAATTTTTTTAGTCTTTAAATATAAAACAATCATTGTCGTTTTTAAAAGTATATCATTTTACTTTTTTAATTTTGTAAAAAGTAATACCTATGAAAGAAATGTTTAAAACTTAAGTCAATTTCAATCCAAAGAAAGTATATATTCTTTCATCCACGAATGAAATTTGATGTTGATTTGTTTTAAAGATCATTTCTTAATCATGAATCAGAAACCAATGTGTGTATATATGAAGTTTAAGGTGAAAAACAATAAAAAAAACATTTTTAACTTGTAGCGTCAAAATGTAAAAACGAGTTTTAATAATGAAGATAAGTCATCGTTAAACTGAAGCGCAGTAACAAGTTGCGGTTTGCACTACTGGAAACACGCGTTACCGACCTTTGTTCAGTTTGGTCATAGTAGTATAGTTCGTTATAGTAGTACGCTAAGTGATTATTTACGGTATACAGAAAAGACTAGCAAGCATTTGTACGGTTAGCGAAGAATTTGTCTCGCAAGAATTTATGGCAAACATTTCATTGTCGGGTCATTAGTGAAACTCTAATGACTTCAAAGAGACGAAAGTTACTGTAACGATGATTTATGAACAGAGTTTTTCCTGCTTTACCGCGACGATTCAGTGATGTTGGAGCCACTGCACAAACATACTCATATTTACATATATACACCCACGTACATATATATATATATATACAATATTTTAACAATTGTTATTGATTTTCTATGTTTTTTGCCCTATATGTATTTTTTTTGCTCTATGGTTTTTTCTATGTGATTGATCTTCTAAGTTTTCATTGTAACAATATGGGGTACAATTTTCCAAATTTAACATGGTCCTAAAATGCATCGTGCATAAATCTAAAAAAAAATATCAGAATAAACAATTATATTAATGCATTTTTAACCCATGGACCAAGAGGACGCAAAATGTACCACAACTTTGCGGTTCTCACTTTGTATGAAAAAAAAAGTTTAAACATTTTTCAAAAACCATTTCCGACGTAAAAATGATCCCTCTTTCAGATGCCGAAGCCCAAATTTGGTTATTGTTCACTCAAAAAAAGTTACGGCACATTTTAGAAAGAAACCATTTTTAATCACCATTATCACATGAAAACCGAGTGCAATTTGCCACGATACCCCAAAATATCGCGTCCTCGAATTGTCAGCGATCAAAATCCATGGTTACACATTACGAAATTTAATTTTGAAAAACCGACATCAGATTCACAATCAGCGACCTCGAAAACCACCGAGTAACGAGTTTCGGGCCAATCCGATGAATTTGAAGAAATACATCCGGCATATTGGATACGCCATTTTTAAATTTGAAAAACCGACACCAGATTCGTATTCGGCACCCCTAATAATGTCTCTTCCCTTACGGAAATGTACACCAAAAAATATTGTTCGGGGTCCGAAATGACACCAAAGTCGGTGTAAACACTAAAAAAAATGGGTGTATACACTAAAAAATTGGGGTTTACACCCAATTGGGTGTCATTTCGGACACCGAACATATTTTTTTCTGTGAGGGTTTACCCAGTTTTATGAAAGTAATTGGAAGTTTTAACGTTTTTTTAACGTCAACGAGCCTTATACAGCCTTTTTTGACGCTTGAGCGCCATTTTGACATCCGCCATTTTGAATTTCGCAATGTGTGACCATGGATTTTGATAGCTGACGATTCGAGGAAGCGATATTTTGGGGTATCGTGGCAAATTGCACTCGGTTTTCATGTGATAATGGTGATTAAAAATGG
>JAPYZR010007862.1:0-15283 GCA_030522945.1 Trichopria nigra | reverse complement strand
ACATTCGCTCCATACACATCCACACAATGTGCTTCCTTTTATATGTTTGTGTTATAAAATTGAAAATGAACATTTTCAAAACTTCTCCCCTCCGCCGTAAGTTGGACGATATATTGCCTCAAATAACAAGGATCTTAACATGCCAAAAAACACCCTAAAAATTTGCGAAAATGTTTTTTGATCATCCCCCTCCATTTTATATATCCCAAAAATCTAATCAGATTTAAGATCGGCCAAAACACACAATTGAAAACAAAAATTAGGGGCTTTGCGACTGCGGCCTTTGGTCGCCAACTCCACCGGGGGCTCTGCCCTCTGGACATTAGCGCGCTTCGCTCGCAATTTTTGTCACTAAATTCAGAAAAATATGGAAGTTTAAAGTTTATCAAGAACATTTTTTTTATTCACTACACGATAGCGCGCCAGGGGTCCAGTGGGGTTGGCGGCCGAAGGCCGCAGCGGCGAAGCCCCTATAGTTTTGTTCTATTTCTTGTGTAAATTTCACTCTATTAATTTGACCTTTAATTTTATTCAAACTATTGAATATGTGTAATATTAGTTTTTCTGTATCTTCTGGATAAGCCAAAAGTATGTCGTCTGCATATCTCAAATAAAAAGAAGATTTAAAAGGAAATTTCTTAATTAAGATTACATACTTCAATAAATTCCATGACTAAATTTGCAACTATTGGAGACAAAGGGGAACCCATAGGGACACCTTCAACCTGTTTGTAGTATTTATCTTGAAATGAAAAATAAGTTGTATTAAGTATTAGTTTAAGACCTTCTTTAAATTATGAAAAAGGTATAATTTTGTATGTTCTTTTATTATATCCCATTTTTGCTCAACTATTAATAAAACTATAATTGCGTAGATGTTTGTAAACATTGATGTAACATCTAAAGACATAATTTTATGTTTTTCCTGAAGTTTAAATGATCTGAATTTCTCATGACAATTCTAAGAATCAGAAACATAATATTTCGTATTACCTACAACTTTTGATAATATGTTAGTATAGGATTTAGCAAGATTGTAAGTAGGAAAATTTATAGTTGAAATAATTATTCTTAATGGGACCCCTTGTTTATGTATTTTGGGTAATCCATATGGAGTGGTGGGATGGTGAAAATGTTGATTTATTACGTAAAATTGGCATCCAATTGGAAAATGACTCCGGGCTGCTGACTTTGAATGTATTATCAAAATTGGTTGATTTTTAACCACCACGGGCACCCAGGCGGGTTTATGTCATTTAATGGAAAAAAATAAAATCTGTTTATATTGAAGAATTACTTGCACACAAATGGAACACTTTGCCGACTGAGTTTTTGCAGACGTAACCGTCAATTGTGCGAGCTTATTTAATTTCGGGAAAACAATATATGGAGTATGTGATCTTTTGGAAATTTTAAGAGCACCGAATTCGTTTTGTTTTTGGAACGATTGGACGAAAGAGTCAGTGAAAGAAAAGAAATACTCGATTGACGTACCAGACTATAAAACAATTCATCGAAATGTAAATGAATTTATTAAAAATGGTTTTAATTCTGTTTCTCGCAGTAATCCGGATTTAATGTGTTTTTTTTTTTTTTAGTTCGTTTTCTCTCGTGCTGATACATCTGGTAATTGGATAATCCATAAATTTTCATGCTGGCAAATCTCCCTGAAATTTCAAACCTCGAGCAATCCTCTTTAGATTTGTTGTAATTCACTGAATTGAAAAGAATTCAGATTTTCACTGTCGAATTCCATATATGGACATCTCAAACCTCGTAATGGATGTCTCAAATTCCTTTTCATTTACAGGGATAAGGATCAATATATAATAGAGAGGAATACTCAGACATCGAGCGGTGGAGGGATATGGGTGTATATCCCATGTCATTACTGACAAACCAATAAACCTCAAAAAGCAGAAATTAAAAAACTGACAATTAATAAGGCGACATTCAAAATGCTGACATTTTCAAAAAGGTATAAGGTAAAAAATACCGTTTGGAAGTTGGAAAATGTTAATTAAGCAATTTCTTGAAGGTTAATATTTAATAAACTGAATTATACATAACTTAAAAGTAAACACACTTAATGTTTAAATAATCAGAGATCATTTTTTACTGTCATTTATTTGACATGTAATGATTGATGCAAGGCATTATTTATCTATATTATTTTTGGATTCCCGTGGATTCACAAAGACTATAGTTTAAATTCGCCTTTTTGGATTTCGAGGTATTCGGCATATTATTACATTTACGACATCATTATTTTTGCATTCCCGTGAATTAGCAGACTGGTTTGAATTCGCCTTTTTGGATTCCGAAGCATTCAGCATTATATTTATTTTCGGCGATATTATTTTGGGATTAAAGTGGATTAATATGAATCCTCTTTTCTGGATTAGACGGGATTCACTGTTTCAAGAAATAATTTTTGGATTTATAAGGATTCAGTTTGGACAGATTACGTATTCAACCGAATTCATTATTTCAATCCTTCTGAATTCACTTCCAATCCTTTTTAGATTGCTTGGGTATTTGGATGTATTGCTGCTCATGAATTTTGTTCGCTAATTTATTACGCACAGGTTTACAAAACTAATCTATCGCAGTAGCGGTGACCGAGTCAAAACTGAAAGATTGAAATGGCAAAAATTTCATTAAAACGAATTGAAAAGGATTAAAAATATTAATAACGTTTTATTAGTGTCGACTGCTTATTCTGAATACTTGTCAATCCAAGATTTAAAATTTTAGTCTTTTTTTACGTGTTCACTATATTATAGGACATATTTCCCCAAACGTAAAGTTCCTATAATAGAGATTTATAGTAACATTTCTATAATAATAAATGTCTTCGTATAATTTTTCATGTATTTAACGATATAATTTAAGACTTGTTCTATCTGGATAAACAATTTGGTTATTTATGTGTCTTTTTTTATCATAGTCCTTACATTTTTACAAATCCTCATTCTAGGAAAATGATCATCCACTGAAGTACATCTATTTATATTATGGCGTTGTTGTTTTCAATTAAAATTTTCACTGAGAGCTGTGAAAATTTTCACGATTCAAATTCGTTTTAATTCGTTTTAATTCATATTAATTCGTAATGGAAATTATGGAACTATATAATATTATGTTATAGACTAAACTAATACATGCAGAATATTGAAGTTTCTCATCCCTCCGCCTGGGATGCCTTGGATGAAAAGAATAAGAACAAAAGTTTTCAAATTTTTGAAAATATTACAGTACTATATACAGTATTACAATTTTTCTTAATTAGTATTTAAATATTTTATTAATAACTTATTACGATTTCAATTGAGCACCTGGACAAAAAATCCCATATTTAGTTCAATGTTGCGGCGATGTTAAATTCGAGTTTGTATACAACGATCGAGTCATCCGACGCCAGCCCTAAAAAAGTTATTAAATATAGTGTAATTATGTTACATTCTCTGCAAAAAAAAAAATTTAAATCAATTTGTTCAATACACCTTAATAAATATGTACAGATCATTTTGTTAAGATAATCCCATGCTTCCAACTACTGATTTATATTTTCTGCATTCATCAAAAAATATCAACAGAATTTCCAATATAGACATCAACATTTGTATATGCGCAATAACGACTAATTGTGCAATATTGTTTTATGAAAAAGTGATGATTATTATTAATGGATTTTTCGTAATAGAGTCAGCAATACATGCGACGTCAGTTAGTAACGTTTAGTGATCGGTGGTACCTCGTTAGATCATTAAATATTTCATTTCTAAAAATTTACCATGAGCTTGCCAAGTTACGCCCTTAGACTTAAATGATTGGCGAATGAACTCGTGACGTATACGATATACGGTTTTGGAACCGCCTCGTACAGAAGCACTTTCCTTGCTTGCTAAAAAGCAAATCTTAAACCTCTTGCTCTGTTCTACTCAGGTTATTCAAACTAATTTCTTGTACATGTAATACTAATTGATCAGTTTATTTTATACAAAGTGAAGTGCAAACAAACGAATACTCGCGTTCTAATTTTATTTCAAATTCTTACCTGATGCATAAAGGTGAATTTTAATAAATATATTGCCTAACAAGCCATGTTCTATTTTATTTGAAAGCGCAAAAACTATAGTTGTTAGCGATAGTTTAAAAAATTGCCAATAAACTTTTTTTTTTTAACAGTGAATTTTTTAAGGCACGGGATTTGATATTAAATAGTGAAGATTTTATGAAATTCACTGAAATGTAAGTATTATATTCAAATTATCAAGCAAACACGTCCCAGGAAAAAAGGATTGAGAGGTGAAAACTTAAATGAAAAAAATAATTTTCCTTATAACGGATTTTTCAATCCTTTTTAATCAAAAGTTTTGATGTTTTTGATCATTTTCATAAATAATAATCAATCAAGTAATTTTTGTCAATCTAAAAGTGCAATTTTCAAGATGTATACTTTATAGTAACAGATCTTTATAGTT
Organism: Trichopria nigra; assembly: GCA_030522945.1. Taxonomy (NCBI): domain Eukaryota; kingdom Metazoa; phylum Arthropoda; class Insecta; order Hymenoptera; family Diapriidae; genus Trichopria; species Trichopria nigra. The sequence continues at coordinate 10,796 of JAPYZR010007862.1, read as the reverse complement.
ACCCATGATTACAGATACATGCAATGCCTGCGACATGTACTTGCTGCAATTGGTGACGCTGGAAAGCAAATGTATTAAAGATTTATTGTGTCAGTATAAAGATAGTTGTTAGAAAGGTAAAGAAAAAAATGTCAATTCAACCTAAGAAGATGGCAAAAATGTCCTCATTTAGTATTGAGTGTCTGCTGTCACCAAATGAAACAATATCTAGCAAGAAGAATACGGACAGTAACGCACATTCATATGTATCGCGGGAAAATTGCATTGGGTATGAATGTAAGTCAAATATCTCGTTTACTATATATTTCATTATAATTTTGTATAACTTATCTGTAAGTATGTCCATGTTATGTTATACGAAACAGCTAAAATATATATATGAAATAAATTTATTAGGTTTTTCTAATCCCATTACAGAGTATTTTAATCGTAGAGGACCGGAATGCCAATAATATATTGGCGCAACCCATTTGATTTACACTTTGTACATAAATCCATGATATAAGATATCCATCTTTCTACCAGTTTTCTGATGGAGATATGCTCTCTGATAATATGTTGACCGATCAGTCAAATAATAAATCACTCTATTCATATTTTTAAATTAAAAAAAAAAATTGAAATTTCTTCATTCAAAATCATATATTCGTACGGGGGCCCAAAGTACATCCGAAACGCCATTCATGTATATCTATAAGATGTACCAAAACTGCATGTAATTTGGACCAGTGTATACTTCTGCGTACGCTTCGATTTTTACTAGAGAACATACGATTGTATTAGGGTTTAGACAGAATCTGGTAATAAACGAATATAAATATTAATTTCTTCATTCATTTACATTTTAGGCTTTCGCGGTCTGTTTAATTATTTGAATTGTTTTTCGTGTTTTTGCACCTGTAGTAGCAGATTTAATTGCCGTCGTTTCGCAGGCATAGCAGTTTGCTTCTTCGGAGCTTAGCTGACACTGAGTGTCATTTTTTAAATCTCCGTCTTACATTAGGCTATGTCCAGTAAACGAAAAAGAATTGAGAGGCTCAGAAATGGAAAATTTGAATTCTTTTCAATTTTTAGAATTCAAATTAATTCAGATTTTCACTGCTGAATTCCATTTCTGAGCCTCTCAATTCTTTTTCGTTTACTGGGATGTAGATCAATCGGATGTCGACCAATCACTAGGCGGTGAATATCTTCCTCAGAGCCTCTGTTTATATTATTGCTAGGATGCGTTTTATTATTTCCATCTCCTGCCCATTCTTTTTTCTGGAAGATATTCTCTTGGCTCTTATTTGCTACCAATCTTATTTGGTACCAATCTTATTTCGTCGAATAGGATTTTACGTCCATTTTGTATTTTGTGTTCAGAGCCGACATATTTGAAGAATTGTTGTAGTTTGGCACATCGGTTGAGCTTTTCTTTTCTTTTACTGATCATTTGTCCATCCAATCTCTCCAAAAACAAAAAGAACTTGGAGCTGTTCGGATTTTCAAAAAATCACCTTCTCCTTTGTTTTCCCGGAATTACAAAATGTGCGCAAAATAATACATTGGGGAAACTTCCCAGCCATAAACCAGAAGGAATTAAAAAAGAATTTAAAATACGGAATTTTTAAATTCTTCCCAATCAAATTTCTGAATTGTCTAGCGAAATAAGAAAAGAAATGGAATTGAAAAAGGTTCATCAAAACAATGTTGAATATTTTATACATGTAAGGATTGAACTACTTCAAATTTTTCGCAAATATTCAAATAAGTTTACCACATTAAGCTGTTATTTTGTATTCAATATCAAATATTCTATAATATTCGAAACGTAGAGCACGAATTCTTTCCTTCCTAGTTTCGGAAAACAAATTTAATAAACAGAATTCACAATCTGTGGGAGAAGCACTTGAGTTATTCAAACCACCATACACATTGTAGCTGATATGTTTCATCGAAGTTTCATCATTATTGACTTCTTGGTGTGTCTTACTTTTAATATAAATAATAATTCTTTAGTAATCGATCTTATAACTCTACTTCCATATATTACATGATTTCTATAATACATAAACGAAACGAGCTTGCGCAATAAACGTACTTAACTATTGTTTCAGTAGAACCTGTTCCAAGCCTCAAACACTGAAGTTTTACTATAATCCCGTAGTTATAAACTAATAAGTTTGTACGAATACGTATACACATACACATTCATGTATATATATATATATTTTACATAACGAATAGAATTATTAAAAAAAAAAATGTAAATTATTGCGACAAAAGATTTGTTAATAGATTTAAATTGTTCACTAATAAGAAAATATGCTATTATTTATATGGTATTAATGATAAACTATAATTATAAGCCTAAATTAAATGATCTTGAAAAATTATCACATATTCGTGTAGAATCATAAAAAATTATGAAAAATAACGTCTCTCGTCGATGGATTGAAATTCTTCATGTTTACATTTTAATCATCGCATATCTAGCATAAAAAATAACTTTTTTGCGGCAGGATCGTAACAAATTTGTTGAATCCTTTGTTTTTATGAACTATCTTAAGAAAACGTTTTCTTATCATCATGCGCGTTGACGGCTGGCAACGCGAAAATATGGCCTAATATTATGTTACCTCTTAATAGCCAATTATACGCATCGTTAACGCCAGATGCAGGTCTTTTACGGAGATGTCAGCTTTTAACATTCTAGCCAGTAAACTGCACGTAAATTCGTCAATTTTATGCTGATTCCACGCATTGTTGTTAATGATTGTTACGTACAGGAAAAGAAATGATCGTATAAAGTATAATTTTTAGATTTTACCATGCATGGACTTAACAAAAATAAACGAGTATAATGATAATAGTTTTTGCCCAATTTTTTTTGGCCTCTGTATGTTAAAAAATAGTGGAGTCCAGAAACAGTGTGCATAAAGTGGTCTTATTTTCTGCTAGTTTTATGATCTTTTAGACAACTTTGCGTTTATCCTTAAGGAATATTCTCTCGGGATATTTCTGAGGTTTTTCTGATGATTATGTCATTATGAGGTTTATAACACCATGATCAGGAAAACCTCACAAAGTGGGACGTTTGACCTCATTCAGAGCACATTCTGAGGTCGTTATGAACTACTTTTCTAGTTTTCATGTTACACGATTCACACGAAAATTGGTTATCGCAAGTTTTGGGGATATATAGGTAGTTGTACACGGCGTGACAAAACTCATAATGGAGAATCCAAATATATACGTCGGATTTAAATATGAAACATGATACACTAAATCTTATAAAAAAGTAAGTCCTTTGTAAAAGCTCTTGCCGTACTTTCAACACTATAATTGCATCGGCGCTTCTTTTAACTGGTTGAAATACTAACATCAGTATATATATATATATATATATATGCACCTATAGTCAAACACAATGTAACGATTACGTAACATTTATATGTAGAAAGCAACCATGATTTACTTTTAATATAATTGTTATTTGCTGCTTGCTGGGCATATATATCCGTATACAACCATAGAAATGAGCCGTGCCCTCACTAAAAGGACGATACAAACACAGAGACATCAACGCACGCTATATATACTTACACGCGTTTTAGAGGATTGAAGTCTAGTCGATTATAATTCACTGCATAGTCGAAAAAGAAGGGCATTATTTATTAAATAATATATCACTTTTAAAATTGTGATATTTTGATTCAATAAGATATATATACATAGCGTATACTGAACAAATTGCTTATGGCAGTTGATCACATTTTGATCATACCTTTTCAATTGTTTATCAATAATTTGTCTTACGCTTGGTTCAAGGCATGTTTGTTATAAGTTTATTTTTCATGAATATAGTGTAATTTTTTTTTTGTAACACTTATATACATGCATAGTATCAAAAGCAAAAAGAAGAAAGACTCTGATGGAATGATTGTGGTTCGTAAATATATTTATTCGCATTTAACTTAATAACTGAATTAGTTACTTACCTGAGTAACAGGTAATTTACAATAATAATCGCTGTCAAATATATAATAAATTACAAAAATAATTTTAAAATCGTGTATTTTATACTGTATTTTTACTGTATTCGCAGTAAAATTGTGAATTATATACAAATACATATGTGGTGAGAAGACTCGATTGAGCCTAATGCTGAAGTAGCTCCTTCTGAATTAACCCAAAACATCATTCCTGGTATAGTGAATCTTTTTGAACGAATGTTGACGTCTTTATTTTTTTTTTGGAAAATGTCTTTTTTGACCTTATGAAAGTCGAATCTTATCGTAGTTCATGACCAAGTTCTGAAACCTTTAGAGAACTACTTGATATTTCAAAAATTGGTGCAGTACACAATATGAACAAAATTTAATACCTTGAACCTCAAAGATAGATTAAAAAAATTTAATTTTCATCTTTTAGAGAATTATTTGGATTTAACTCCATAATTAAATATAGATATAATAGTGTACTTGCGAGTTATAATAGTATTCCTAATCAGCAAGAGGTGAAAAGTTTGACGGAATAAGTAGAAAAAGTACTCTTAAAGTCCGCCTATACTTCGATTCTCAGCTCAATTTTCAAGAACGTCTTTAGAGGCTCGTTTCGAGCTAATAAAAAACTACCACATAAATCGACGCATGAGAAGACATAATGAGTACTTTTTGTACTTATTCCGTCCTACTTTTCACCTCTGCTGATTGGGTTATTATCCATGAAATGTTGTCTCCGTTCCGTTTGCCATCACTCTTATAACTCGTATTTTTTTGTAAAGGACGATCTCTTAAAAATTGTACATTTATATACGATGTTTATATACATCAGCAAGAAAATAATAAATTTAACTGTTGTTTCTAAATTTACCAATTAAACTTTATTGAAGGGAGAGATAATTACTGTAGCGATGCAATAAACGGAATTAAAAGTGTAGTTGGAAAGGAAAGCAAATGAAATGACAAAAAAAATAAATTATGAGTTTTCTACAGTTGCTAAACTTATTTGTCGTCGGAATTTTGTCACAAGCCCGTTGCCGTCGGATCTCTGAAAAGAAGAGAGAGAAAGAGAGAGAGAAAGAGAGAGAAAGAGAGAGAGAGAGAGAGAGAGAGAGAAAAGATGTATATATCACATGTGGTTGCAAAGACAGAATGAAAAAGATCGCTTGAGGAAAACGGCAAGGCGCGATGTAAGAATAGAAGCAACACGCCTTCCAGTTTATCTAATTGCCGTAAAATACGGGGAACTTGTCTTCTAATTACGTGGTGATTAATGAATTTAAATGCTAGAATTTAACTCGAAAATTGTGTGATAAAATTATGCTAATATACATTTACCGTGTTCGTTTGTGTTTTAGCTACAATTTAAGATGTAATTCATTTGCATGATCTACCGTTTTGACATTTTGAAATTTTTATATTGAATTATGCATTAGGATAATTCAAGTAAGCTAAATGTTCTTATTTGTAGTCACGTACCTATTTTCGATTGTTCCTTAATTTTTAACAGCATATATATATATATATATTATTAGGTCAGGCTTTAAAGCAGCATTTAACGCTTAATTAATTAAGCATTTAATGTATTAAAGCTGCTTTAAATTTAATAATTATTATTATTAAATTGAATTATTATTATACTGGATTAAGAGAGAGGATCTGTATAAATTTTTTAAAAGTTTTTTTAGTTTCCGAATGGGCGCAAAAGAGTATATATCTGGATCGATGACGGTGTAGCATATATATAATAGTAATAATTGTTCTCTATTTGATTCAACTTGCTCATTTTTACTACAATTACTTTATTTATTTTTGCCTGTAACTTTACTAGATTCATTATCGCTGTTAAGCATTTGATGCTTATCTTAATATACTTAGTCTGTCAAATTAAGTTAGCAACTATATACATATATAAAAGATTCTTTTTATTTCAGTACATTATAATGCGTCAAGGAAACAGAGGGAGGGATTTTTTTTATTTCCGAATGTAATATTCGCATAGATTTGTCAGATTTGAGCGACAAGTCGCCTGATTTACATTTAAAATATACATCTCCGCTTTGCCTATCTGGCAACCTTAATTCGCACGCGAGTCGAAGACGGGTGCTGAAAATATTCTTCTCCCAAGTCCCTCCCATACGATATTTCATGCAACAAAAACAGAAAATGGAGTTTTTCATCTCTTCTCAAGAAATTCCTTCTTTATTCATGCATATATTTTTCTCAACTCAATTATCTGCCATCGTTCACCTATAACGAAGCTTTTCAGCCAGAATTCGGGGACTGAAGGCTTGAGGGGCCCACACTCAGTGCTATAATGATCGTCCAATCAGTGAAGGTCTTATAAATTGAATTCAGTTTTTGTTTTTTTTTTCAACAAATTCTTGGTGAATTCTTAAACAATGATTTGTTAAAACTAGATTATGTTTTCATCGTCCAGACTTTATTTCTACTCCGGAAATAAATAATTAATATCGTGCGTTAATTCATGTTCTTTCTCTTGACCTTTACCAAACCCTTAATAAGGAACCATTATGTCCTATAGACGTTATAGAAAAAATAAATTGTATGGCGCTAGCTTTTATGATTTATGATACAACATAATATGTATTTGCAGCATCTAAATTCAAAGTAATAGCGATTTACAATATTGTTAAAGATTAAATAATCACCATTTCATTATAATTCAAATAATAACGTACTAAGAACGAAAACGTTATTTTAGATGCTTTCATCAATAGTTGCAGCGACAATCCCAAGTCTGAGGAAGAACAAAGTCATGAAGCTTTATTAGAAAAAAAAGTTTCTGGTTCAAACGATGAAGATAGAAAGAAAAGACCACGTACGGCCTTTAGTGCAGCGCAAATTAAGTCCTTAGAGACCGAATTCGAAAGGAACAAATATCTCAGTGTCTCAAAAAGATTACAACTAAGCAAATGCCTGAAGTTAACCGAAACACAGGTAACTTTTTTAACCTCGACTAACACATACGTATATACATTAACATCTACAATAATTAATGAAAATAAAAAGGATGAGAAAATAATACATTCCGTATTCGGTGCGCAAAATGCCGTTTTGCGTTCTCATCATCGAAGAGTCCACAATTATATATAACGCCCATAATAGGAACTTTATTTTTTATTAATTTTTTGTCTTAAAAATGTAAAATTGTTCCTCCTTGTATCGTTTGATATACAGTCTATCGCTGTTGGGCAACTAATACCACATTTCCTTGCAATAATTGCCGGATTGGTCGTATATAAGAGTCTAAAGAGGTTTGGAGTATCAAAGACACATTTGGACGTCCTGAAGTAGCTCTTCAGAATGTTCTGGACGTTTAGGATGTTTTTTTTCTTCAGAATGTTAGTTCAATAATGGCTTTAACGAATATTCGTAGCTCTATTCGTTGCTCGACTTAATCCTATTTATCACTGTCATCGTCTACCTTACATACTATTATCACATTTCTCACTTTGCTTTACTCTACCCATTCTACTATTACACTACAACTTCTCTTCAGGCTCAATTCATCCTGCTCACTCAAACCAATTTATTCGCTCTCATTAGTATGCCAGCTCTAAACGTTGTACAATGACTCTACTCGTTTTGATCGTTCTGCACTTCCTCATAATTTTTAATTGTTCCGAATCTACATTCTCATCTCCGTTCTTCTCCCCACCACAAGTTTCTTGAGTCTCTAAAATTGAATTGTGATTGTCGGGTAAAAGCCATAAAAAAGAATATTGCGCGTGTGCGCAAATTGGTCGGAGTCGTAATATGAACGTTCCTGATGTGATGGGGATAAAGATTTCACAGATTTGGATGGACAGGGATTCGCCATATTGTAAAAACGTACAATATAAATTAGGAAAGGGTCTCCTTTACTCTCCATTGCATCCTATTTGTGTTTCTATAAGAGAGCATTAAATTGTATCACATTTTTCCAGCTTACAGACTGTCCATATATCCAGTTACAACATATAGCAGAAATATTTCAACATGTACCTCTACAAAATTCACTAATCATAACTGTATAGGGCATAATTAGAGCGAGTTAACCAGTTGAAACGAATGGGAAAAGTAGAGATAGAGATAGAAAGAAAGAGAGAGTGTGCAGAGAGAATATAGCAAGCAGAACGGACAGCTTGAGTAATAAAGATAAACGGATCAGCGTTTAAGGCAGACAGAGCGATTAAAGCGAGTAGAGCGAAAAGGTAACGAATAGGAGGAGCATATAGCGATTAAAGCTATTATAGAGCATAAGCACAGTGCGTAAGTATACCTCCAAAATATGAAATAGTTTCTCAACATTGCAATACACGCATATGATCCAGACATAATCATATATGATTCAGATGTAATCCATTTTTCCCGGGACGTCTTTAATCTGTCATATATTGTGGCTATTGTACTCGCTCAAACAAAGTGAAAAATAAAACATTTATTTGTTTGACGTACTCTCTAAATTTCTTGGAGTAAAAAATCACTACTACTAGAGTAGTGAAAGGCCCACTCTTGATAAAAGGGTGGCTCAAAATGTATTGACGTATAATATTCAAAATGTAAATGACATCGAGGCGCCACTTTGATTCAAAATTATTCCATTTGCACGCATGTTGGTGAATGTCCGTACGCATATAGGAGAATACACGGGTCTTGAACAGACGGTACGCAATATATCTTAATTATAAAATCGACGCCTTGCTGGTTGTCGCCTTGGCATAGCGCAGTGTTAGTTAACGTCGGTTAACGCGTGGCTTCCGAAAACGACTGGATGACTAAAACAGCAGAATGAGTATGGAGAGGACCGAAGGGGATATTCTTTCACTTTGAATTTTCTACAAACACGCCTCGTTAACTAGAAGAAATATTGTGACAGTTATATCCGTGATCCGTATTTCCTCTGTGATTACTCTGGGCCCCTAACTATCCCAGTTAATGTTGCTATTTTCCTCATACCTTATTTAAAATTTTCTTTGAAGCAATTAGAATTTAACGAACAGATGTAAACTAATAATGTCGAGATATTTTATATAAAAATCCAATAACAATAAACAATTGCACAAATGATGATGCCTGCTTTTTAGAAATCAAACACATCACATAGCTTATACGTGTAACTTGTGTTTTCACGTCAAGGCTTTATAACGATTAATTAATTTTTAATGAAATTTGAAAAAAAACCTCTCCACGGAATTCGAAAACGGTTTTAAAGGCAAATGTCGAGTAAACGTTACCTAATCTGTTAGTTTTTAACAAATAATATGTATATTACATAATGGACAAAATGTTAAAACAGAAATTTTATGCATATGTTAACATTAAGAAAATTAGAGTACAACGTTAAGACGGCAATATAAGAATTAGTAGAAAATGAAACCATATAATTTCTGTCCAGTTTTCCCTGGTAGAAATGAAAACATTTCTTCTTAGCCAATTCTTAGACAGTTCAGATATTTACCATGTTAAAAGCATAGGAGAAATGGATAGTGTAAGAAAAAAATGGATAGATTTCTACTAGGGTGTTGGCCTCTATATTAAAAGTGATGGAGTCCGGAAGAAATGGCCATAATTTAGACATAAACTATGGTAGCTCCGATCCTCTTGGATTTATTTATTTAATCACGTACATATATTTTGTACGCTATTCATCCCTGAAATCGAAAATGCATTGAAAGGTCAAAAAACGAATTAAAGCGGATTCAAGTGCATTAAAATGGATAGAAAATGAATTAATTTCCATCCACTTGAATCCATTTTAATTCGTTTTTGACCTTTCAATGTCGGTGGTGCCGGGTGTCCTGGGGGCGCGGGCGGGGGGGCGGGGCCGCGGGGGGGTGGCCCGTGGGCGGCAGGTGGCAAAGTTGGTATCTTTCAAATCTGAATTCATTAGTATCCAATATAAGACAAAGAGTTATTATCCAGATTTTTACGCTAGAAAGTATCCGAAATGTAAAAGTAATACCTCTTTATCGCTTGAAAACATTTCAAAGTCCTTTTTTATCATTTAATTTTGCCTAAACTGGAGCGAGATTCTGTAGAGAACTTAAGAAAAAACCTGAATTATCCTTTACAAATAAATAAATATAATATCAATAAGGATCTTATGGGTATATTATTACTATTAGGGGTAGTTTTTTATCATGACCTTTTTAATATACATTTATCATTATATGGAATTCAAACATACATATATAAAATCTCAACGTTAAATTTTTTTTAAGGTAATGCTCATATCTTATTTTTTTGCAGTTTTTGTACTTTTCGACGGGATGTTTTTATTATTTGATGCTCCGCCATCTTCAAAATGAGTCCTCAATCCTCATATCCGTCTATATATCTTTACTTTAATGGAATTTATTACGACTTTTCAAAGTAGGTATAGGACGTACATGGGGTATTTAAAGGGGTATAATTGACTATATAAACTTTGGTTGTTCTTTGAACTAAACAAAATTAAAAAAAATGTAGTTTTCGTTGGCATTCTTATATTTTGTTAATTATTATTGCCTCGCAATCATTTTTACTATCTTCCCCTCTCTCTCTCTCTCTCTGTCTCTCTCCCCCTAAGTAACATTAAATATTGAAGTGTATCTGATATGTTATTATAACAAATAGTCCTAATCTTAATATAAGAAAAACTAGGGGCTTCGCCACTGCGGCCTTCGGCCGCCAACCCCACCGGGGGCTCCGCCCCCTGGACCCCTGGCGCGCTTCGCTCGCAAAGTTAACAGTGTTCGGCCCTTCGGGCCTCACCAACTTTACACACTTCGCGACTGCGGCCTTCGGCCGCACCCGCTCAGTGTG
>JAPYZR010007858.1:0-15111 GCA_030522945.1 Trichopria nigra | reverse complement strand
TTTTTCTTACACTATCCATTTCTCCTATGCTTTTAACATGGTAAATATCTGACTTGTCTAAGAATTAGCTAAAAAATGTTTTCATTTCTACCAGGGTTAGATCGAGTATTTAATATCTCAACTTGAAAAATCGTATCTTACAAAAATTTATATCAATATGGCTAACAAATATCATGAAATTTTCAAAGGTCCGCTTTTCGTCATTTCTTACTCTGTAAGATCAATAATCGATAGTATACGATCGATTCAGATCGATGAAATATGATAAATAAACAATAATATTTCAAGAAAACGGCGGAACTAAAAATGTCAGCTTAAAACCTAATAAATAAACTCGAAATACGTGTTTATCCACGTATATGTTCATATTTTTGCAAAAAATAAATGGTGTATATAGTTCAACAATTGACAACAGGAGTTGAACAAAATTATTCTAATTCAAAATGGCGGGAAAAAATTCAATAAAATGTTGAAATATTGTATTCTTTCGAATTCATTCATTTATCAAAATGGTATATATATTAACATACGCCCATAAGATATTCCAATATCTTCCTGTTATTGATAATTGCAAATAATATTTCCGATCCTGTATGTATAATATTCGACGGCCTGGGTATCGCGAAATGCATTTATATAACAATTTTTTTGAAAATTAACATAATGAACATTAATATGAAAATGAAAACTTTCATATACATACCAAAATTTATCAAATGAACAAAATTAAGAGAAAAAAAATACATTGTTTTTTTTTTTTTTTTTTAGTTAAAAATAAAAGATACAAAAAATAAAAAGTCGATGCAAAAAGAATAATACAAAAATAAATACAACTAAAGAAATGATTCTCGATAAATATCTACTTAATATTAGTGTCTCTCTGCGCTTATATTACATCGGTCTGAACCACTCGGTTGGATCGATTAATAAGGATGCGAGAAACAACGAAATGTAGACTTGACCATTTTCAAAATCTCGTCTGACATGTTAGAATCTCCATGTTAAAATAAATTTCTCTCGGTCAATGATTTTCAAATTCGGATTTCGATTGCACGATCTAACTAGGGTACAGATGAACCATAAAATTATATCAAGTTGAAAATACCGAAATACAAAAAAAAAAAAAACATTAAAAAAAATCAATTTTTTACTTAATTCTAAAAAATCATCGGAAAAAATCGGATTTATTAAAAGTTTAAAACGTCATCCAATAAAACGCACAATCACGAATACCCGGATTTTGTGATAAATAATAGATTTACAGAAATACGACTATCTTTTCATCAATAATATCGTTCAATCGTAGGTATGAATTCAAATTTTGACATTTGTTTTCGAAGTTTGTAAAAGAAAAAAAAGAAAAATAAAGGAACAATAATTTAATTTATTATCTAAGGCAAAGAAAGTACAGAATTGAGAAAAATACGTAGATGTGAACATTACAGCAAGTATTTCATTATTTCGGATTTTTATATTTTAACTTATAATTAAACTTATAATTATAAATAAAATTAAAAAAAAAAAAAAAAAAAAATTAAAAAATCCTAGCAGAGCGTGGTTTCGATCCACGGACCTCTGGGTTATGGGCCCAGCACGCTTCCACTGCGCCACTCTGCTCTCATGAGTTTTCTTCGTTCACTGACACGGAACAAGTAGAAGCACTTAATATATCATTATTGTGTATATTCAAAATCTATTAAATATATGATATTAATAAACTTACGTTTTTATCGCTTGGCAATTAAATAAGAGAACAAACGTTTTTTAACTAATAAATAGTTAACATTTATAATTAATCGCCGGAAAAAAAATAATGGAAAATTAATCAATAAAGAGTATTACATATATTTAAATACTATAAATTATAGGATTTATTATTTTTATGAAGATTCTGGAGATATGCCTAATGAGGAGCGATAAAAAGTTTGTACTTTTTAAGCCATTTCCGAATAAGCAGAGCTCAATGACATGGAACAAGTAAATACATAATAAGTGTGTACAGAGAAGCAAAGGACATTACGAGTACAAAAGTACTATTTATACTCTATTGTCTCTGAGTTAATTTTTAAAATACATTATCTACAAAACGTGCTTCGTATGTACACAAGTACACATAATTAAAATCGTAAATATTGAATATTAATATTTCTACATTAAGTATTTGAATTTAATTATTAGAATTTTTATATGTACATTAAAATTAAAGATAATATTAAAAAAAAAAAAATAATAACAAAAAAAAACTAGCAGAGCGTGGTTTCGATCCACGGACCTCTGGGTTATGGGCCCAGCACGCTTCCACTGCGCCACTCTGCTCTCATATATTCGACAGAATCTAACTAAGGTAGTCAAATACATATATATAATAGTTATAAATATACATTGATTTTATTTACAAAATTAATGTATGTTCTAAACAATACTATCACAATTTAAAACCTCAGATAAAGTGACGTACGGTTTCCGAGATATTCGTAGTCAAATTTCGCAAATAGTAGGATTAATGACGCCGATAACGAAGGAGTGATATATCTTTATCTGTTGCACTTCACGAAATGGAGACGTTAATTAAGAAATATTCACAAACGTATTTCCGCGTGCTTTGCCAAAAAGAAATTTTTTTAAATACTCCATTTTAAACATTTGTATTTTTAATGTTGACAAATGTTTCTATTGATAGAAATTACCCACTTTAAAAAGATGTATTTTCATATGGCATCGTCTTCATGAGATAACAAAGAATCGTGCCGAACGCGTTTAACTAGATGTAACTACATTTTCTTGACGAAATAATGTTAACGTCATTTCCTCGATTCTGGTGTATAAAACCTGCAAGTTTAAAAAAAAAATACATTTATCTGGATTTTTCGTTCAGTAGGCCGCCATGTTGTTTGCAAAATAATTCTTATGACAACCAATGCTTCGGACGCATGAAACTTTAACACTTAAGAAAAATTCATGTTAATGGGACTTTTCATAACTGTAAAAAAGCTCAAAATATCATCAGGATTTTTCTTTCGGTCAGGCGCCATTTTATTTGCGACACCATTGTATCATCATTGGTTCGGGCATTTAAAACTGCACGAATAACAAATAAATAAAAGGTTGATCGGACATTTCATTCGTGATATATGTGAAACGGCTGAAAATGTAAGTAGGGGTTTTCGCTCCGAAAGACACCATTTTGTTTTCGAAACAACTTCATCAGAAATCATTGCTTCGAGCGCATGAAACTGCGCGTTTTAAAAAGAAAAATGAGATTTGCAAAAAAGTGAATGAAAAAACAATGTCGACTTCATGTGTTCCTCTGCCTGCGACACAATGACAAAAAACAAATATGCATATTGTCTGCAAACAGACAAAGAGAATAGCGGTCAAATTTAAAAATCGGTCGAAAAGATTTTCACCAAGAAATTCCCAAAATCGAAGAATCAGAAAATTTCGCGTCCACAAATCAATACATTGCCCGACTTGCGCCAGGAGAAGTAATTGTAACATATATCGTTATTTATAAAAAACAAAAAAAAAAACTTAGCAGAGCGTGGTTTCGATCCACGGACCTCTGGGTTATGGGCCCAGCACGCTTCCACTGCGCCACTCTGCTTGCATGTTTAATACAGTTTTTTTTTTGATGGAATCTAAATAAGGTAAGTCAATATGGGTGTTCTATAAAGTAGAACAGTTACTAACCTAACCTCAAAGCAGACGAATTGAAATTTTGACGGTAAAGGGTTAACATTTATTTTCGAAGTTCGTAAAAAAATAAAATAAAAATAAAAAAAAGTGTATATAAAATAAAATTATTCAAATAATAGAAATAATTGAAAGCATTATTCTTATGTAAAGAAAACATAGAATTGAGAAATATACGCAGATATAGTTATTATTTGAATATTTGGAATTTTTATATTATAGAGTATAATTAAAGGTAATAGTTTAATAAATGAAAAAAAAAGAAACTAGCAGAGCGTGGTTTCGATCCACGGACCTCTGGGTTATGGGCCCAGCACGCTTCCACTGCGCCACTCTGCTTACATGTTCACTATAATTTTTTTCGTGGAATCTACCTAAGGTAAGTCAAAATGGCTGTTCTATAACATAGAACAGTTACCAACCTAACCTCAAAACAGGAAAGTATAGAAAACAGAAAATATAGAAATACCGGTCGGTAACTGTTCTACTTTAGAACTCTCTTAATATTAATACTACTATTATCGTTTCACCAACAAACGTCATCGCTCAATCGTCGGCAGTGACGATTTGAAATTTTGACGGTAAGGGGTTAACATTTATTTTCAAAGTTCGCAAAACAATAAATTATTCAAATACTATAGAAATAATTGAATGCAATATTCTTATGTAAAGAAAATACAGAATTGAGAAAAATACGCAGATATAGTTATTATTTGAATATTTGGAATTTTTAGATTATAGATTAAAGGTAATAGTTTAAAAAGTTAATAAGAAAATACTGTAGCAGAGCGTGGTTTCGATCCACGGACCTCTGGGTTATGGGCCCAGCACGCTTCCACTGCGCCACTCTGCTTACATGTTTACTACAGTTTTTTTCGTGGAATCTACATAAGGTAGTCAAATCCACAGGTATATTTTTTAATATTAATAATAATAGTAGATGTATATCAATATGAGTTGTTAAAAAAAAAAAAACCGTAGATAATAAAACGTACATTTAACCAAAATCATGATATCAGTCAAATTCAGATTGGAAATGAGATAATCAAAGATATTTCGACTTCTGATTGGTTAATTTTGGAAAACCATTAACCGTTACATTCGGCATTTTTTCTGCAATATGTTGAGCCATTAATCAATTTTTTTTTATACTAAATTGATAAAGTTATGCATGTTTAAAGTTTTTCGTGACAATGTATTTGGACCCCCCCCCCCCCCTCCACCCTCTCAATTTAGTACGGATACTTCTCAAAAACTAATCAGATCTAAGTTGAGCCAACTTACAACTACAGTCCATGCAACACGGCCAGGGACGAATAGAACATCCCAGCGCCCCCGGGAAAAAATTCATATGAATAACATGTATGCATAACAACTGCGTTAAAAAACATATCAATAAACCTAACGCAGACAATAGTCGATTTTCTACAACCAATGAGGGATCGTCCCGTCGAATATCGATATTTTTTGGATTCATTTCGAGTATGCGTACACCCGTGCATGTAATTGCATTGCATATTGGTCGAATTCTGCGATAATTGTTATTATTGTTAATTTTTTACAGTTGTACAAACCATTATTAACTTTATTTCCATTATTATTCTACGTTAGGCCTGTTGATATGATTTTTAACGTAGTTATTACGTATAAATGTCATTTATATGAATTTTTTGCCTCCGGGGCCATGGGATGTTCTGTTCGTCCCTGGCCGTAGTTCTCTGGCTGATAATTCTGGCTGCTAACTCTGGCTGCTAATTTCCGCTTCATCCTGGATGGAAGTAATAACTAAATTGTAACGTAAACTATTCTTATTTCTGAAAAATAAAAAAAACCTAGCAGAGCGTGGTTTCGATCCACGGACCTCTGGGTTATGGGCCCAGCACGCTTCCACTGCGCCACTCTGCTTTCATATTCGACAGAATGTAATGTCAAATCCATGTATATATATAGTAAAAGTTAAAAATATACGTTGGTTTTATTTAAAAAAACTAATTTGTTTTAAATACAATATATTACTATTAAACCCTCAGTTAAAATGACGTATAATTTCAGAGATATTCGAAGTAAAATTTCGTACATAAAAGGACATAATGGCGCCGATAACGGAGGATTGACATCTTTAGTGATTGCACTTATAATAAAATGGAGAAATTAACTTTGCACAAAAGTACAATTAACTGTTTTGTGAAAAATAGATATTTTTGTGAAATCCATGCGTACAGTTGTACAGTACTAATGTTAACCGAAATAATAATAATGCTCCAAATTGGGGGTCATTCGACGAACGGCTGATCAGAAATCCGTACACGTGGCAACGTTGCATGGCTGCAACGAGACTAAAAACGTTACGTATATCATATTTATTGCTTTAAAAATTGCAATGGTATATATAAAATTTCAAATTCTAGTGCAATGAATGCTGGGCTATCAAAAGATTAATTATAAAATTAATGATAAATATAAACAAACGCTTGTTTAAAAATTGATAAAATTATTGTACAGAATTTAAAATTAACCATTTATAACTAAATTGTGAATTAAAATATTTGTTTTTTATAATAGGTAAGAAAAAAAAACTAGCAGAGCGTGGTTTCGATCCACGGACCTCTGGGTTATGGGCCCAGCACGCTTCCACTGCGCCACTCTGCTCTCACTTTCATGGTCATCTATTTTCGTAAAGTAACATTTTTTTAATAATATTTTAAGGTGGTTCTAAAGTAGAACAGTTATCGACCGAGCTTTTCAACCATAAAAGTAGGAATTAAAAGGGATTGAAACGTTTTTTTAAAAATTTGGGCTTTGGAAGGGTGATTCTACATGACATACACAATCCTTTAAAAAATATCGCTGAAATTGGTTCACAATCAAATGAGAATTATCCGAAATAAATTATTTTTGGTGCTGGCAAGAGTAAATAATTTATTTCGGATAATTCTCGTTTAATTTTGAATCAATTTCAGCGATATTTTTTAGATGAGCCCGAATTTTGAAAAAATGTTTCAATCCTTATTTATTTATACTTTTCCTGTTTTGAGGTTAGGTCGGTAACTGCTCTACTTTAGAACCACCTTAACACCACAATCTGATTTGGAAGACAAGGGAAGAATGGTTGGGAACTCTGGAAAACAAATGGAGAGAGTAAAAAGGGACCAACAACAAACGGTGATACAAAAATGTGGGAGAATTGGACAAGGAAGGTTGAAAGGTACAAATGGTGAATAACTTGTATATATATATAGGTAGATAATAAATAATATTTATACATATAAAATATGTATAAATATAAAAATGAAATTATGCAAAAGTTGAATTGGAAATTCACATAATAAACAATAAGCATGAATAAAGGTATATATAAGTTAAATAAAATTGAAGGAAGAAATATCTAATACAATATAGTTTTAAATTAATTTTCTCAATTTTCATTTCAATAAAATAAATTTGGAGGGAAAAGATTAAGGTAAGAACTTCACAATTGAAATATATAATGGCATTAAAAGCAGTGTCATTGTTCAATTAAACAATAATGTCATGTATAAGTACTAATAATATATAAGAATTTAAATTTAATAAAAATAAATCGGGGATGGTAGCAGCGACGACATTACGTTCTTACGTATATTTTCATGAAATCCTTATATTTTTGCTAAATTGTACAGGTATCATTAAAAAATATTAAACATTTATATCGTAAATTATTTTATAATATATATGTATATATAAGTACGCATGGCCGCCTTACCGCCGTCACTTTTTTTATTATAATTATTATTATTACTGATCTTATATATATATGCAGGATGTTTAGGATATTACTGTGATACAGTGATTGTTATATAATTCGTTTATTTTCACGAAACTGTCACCGCAAACAATACTAACCTCAAAATTTGTAGTTCTCGTGCATATTCAATATATATAGAGAATTCCATGTCGATCGTCTTTTGCTTCTCGTCGTTAAAAATGTATATTAGTTATACAATAATGTTCCCTGCGTTTCTGCTCGTATATACGTATAATAATTGAAACCGCTAATTAATAGATATATATAATATATATATACATATAAGAAATAGTACTTTCGTCAGAGCTCTATATATACTTAATTATGTTGTTCATTTTTTCACCTCTCGCATCTTCAAAATAATAATATATGTATATATATATATATATATATATATATATGTACAATATTCAATATAGTACAAATTGTGCATACCTGATATATCTAGTATATTTTACATATCGTATACATATAGATTGAGTCCCTCTACATATGTATATATATATATTTCCACGAACGACGATCCGTCGCGTCAGACGAAAACAGTACTGTTTTGACGAACAACACGTTGTTCATGTACGTCGTATTAACCCGTATTAAAAACAAATAATTAATTTTATCGCGTTTTTAATGCATTTATGTACATATATGATAGAATATCACAGAACAATATAACATTTAATATCACATAGAGCAAAACCAGAGATTCGAGAAAAATCTATATAGAGGGATAAGTAGGCCCAATAAAATTGGTCCAAAAGAGAACCACTGCGATAATAATTAATCCATGGTCACACATGTACTTGTTTTTCGGACTAGAATATCGACTAGACCGTCGCAAATTTCACTTCGTCGCATATTTCATAATCTGCTCGGACATGTTTCATCCTCACGATCCTCTCGATCTTCTCGATCGTCTCTAACACGTCGCTTATCCCCCATCTCTTCTCATATGTCAGCAAGCATATATATGTATCAGCATATACCGTATACCGTTATAGATAATGGTATCATATATTATGGTATCGTCAATTCGAAAAGACTATATATGTATTATGCATCACGCTTTAAAATAATATGCTGGTTACCGAAGGTGGCCGGAACATGACTTGTCCATAATATGGACTTGAAATTATATCTGTTAATTTATATGTCATCTATTCCGTTTAAGAGAGTCCTAAAGTAGAACAGTTATCGACCTAACTTAAAAACAGGAAAAGTATAAATAAAATAAGGATTGAAACATTTTTCAAAATTCGAGCTTTGGAAGGGTGATTCTACATAACATATACAATCTTCAGAAAAATATCGCTGAAATTGGTTCACAATCAAATGAGAATTATCCGAAATAAATTATTTTTGGTGCTGGCAAGAGTAAATAATTTATTTCGGGTAATTCTCGTCTAATTTTGAACCAATTTCATCGATATTTTTTAAAGGATTGTATATATTATGTAGAATCACCCTTCCAAAGCCCAAATTTTGAAAAAACGTTTCTATCCCTATTTATTCATACTTTTATGGTTGAAAAACTCGCTCGATAACTGTTCTACTTTAGAACCAACTTAATTTGAATATTTTAGGTTAGGAATTGACGTTATCGACCGAGCCGCCTTACCTTGCCCGTATGAGATTTAAAAAAATAGAACATTTACCGACCTAACCTCGCAAAAAGAAAAGACGATTGAAACGTTCTTCAAAAGTTCGGAACTTGTAAAGCAGTAATTTTATATACATTATAAATGATGACATATGATACCTAAACAAATATCTGAGAAATTGTTTGAAAATATTGAATAAATATAATTATATATTTATGCTGCAGATAAGGAACGTAAAGTTTTTTTCTAATTCAATACATTTCATTTCTTGTTTCTTATATTTTATAAAACAAATTATTGTTCTGTCACGATTAATATAGACGTTAGAATAATAAACAATAGATCCAATTTTAATGCACGATGATTATCCGCACGGTGTATTATTTTCAAACTGAACATAATTATATATATTTGATATTTTCATTTGTCCGATTGTGCACTTCACCTTCCTGCTGATGCAGATCTTGATATAATCTTGATATTACTGACTTACACGCGCAGATCACGCGTGCAGGATTACCTGAAAGTCCAAATATAAATCTCGATCGCATTTCAAGTCAGATTCGCGATCAAGGTCTCGATACATTTCAAAATCTAAGTCACGAATCAATATGTGCATCAGCATAAAGTAGAAGCGTTAGTGATAGTGGATCTGGAAGTGAAAACATTTCCAAAAGTGAGATTCATCGGAGGATATGTAAAAAATCATGTAAACAGGAATATGATCTTTAAATTTCTTATACTGTCATAAAGGGATTAAATTATAAGAAAGAAAAAAAAAAACAAATTGATGTAACTTTTACAGTTTATATCACTAAGAATTATATCGTAAAATATTGTAATAAATATATTTCCTTCGCTTTCGTTATGTTCGTTTCAGAATACAGATTCCCTAATATTTGTCAATCAAATATAAGAAATAACATTTTTTAAAAGCTTTATTTTATTTTAATCTTTCATAAAGTTACTTTGAAAAACTTGGTTTCACATGACACAGTATTTGGCATGATTTACTTCGAATTATATTGAGCGTATTATCATCTCGTCCAATCGAAGTTTATTAAAATAACATATTTTATTAACTTCTGTATAAAAGTTCTCAGTTAAATATTTACAACAGTGTGCTTTTTTAACTTATGTTTTTGATTTTCAATTACTTGATAACGTCTAATCATCTGCTTCCACAGAACTATCATCGGAATCAACCTAAACAAAAAGAAACAGTAATATATTACCAATTATTAAAACAAAAGAATTGTAAAATATTTTATATTTAAAAAGTTAATAATAACCTTTTCTCCAAAAGTACTCAATTTTTCCCTGTATATAGTCATTTTCCTATCTTGATGCGCTAAAAGTTCCAAAAGATCATCTTGATCTCTTTTCAGTCTTTCAAATTCCTCAATCTTTTGCTGCAGCAAACCTTCGAGTTCACTAGGAGCTTTGACCAAATTCGAGCTTTTCATTTTTGAATCGTCCGAAATCGTCAATGATTCAGACAAACGAGTTTCACAATCTCCTACTTGACTCTCGTGTTCTGTGTTGACGAGGTCCGAAGAAGTAGGTGCATTCGATGCAATGTTGTTAATTAAATTCTCTTGAGCTGCTTGTAAGACGAGATTCTGATCTGACAGGTAGTTCACTGTCGACTGCAACTCTTGTAGCTGAGACTAGAGAAAACAAAATTTACTTGAAATCGCTGTTAATGAAGCACAATGTAAAACTTATCAAGCGAATAATTGCACAAACCCATAAATCCCCTTTTTCTTTTGCAAGAGCTTCGACAGTTTGGTTTAGCTTGGCAATTTGTACATCTTGCTGTCGAATAAATTCTTTATACTGTGCTACTAATACAGAATCGGGTGGTGACAAAGAATTAGACATTTGTTCTGTGCTCTTATGAGCACTGCTTCCTTCGAGTACCGTTTTAAAAACAGCAGCTGAAAAGTTAAACAATCGAAAAGAGTTAAAGTTATAAAATTCAACAATAAATATTGTAGCGTTCATTTTTCAAAATTATTATTCATTGTACAGTGTAAAAAAAAAACACTCATGTTCTGGTTAGCACATCAATCAATTCGTACCTTCCAATGAATTTAACAATCTGCAAAATTCATGATCGAGCAAAATTTCTGAAGCATTCGTCGCAGATAACTGTGGATGTTTCAATGTTCGGAAATACACTTCGTGTCTCGAAATTCCTCCAATAGCATCTTGATATCTCTCCAAGCCTATCACATTTTCAATTAAACTGCACAATTTATCCTAAAACAGAAAATGAAAATGTAAATGTGTGCTAGCGATACAGAAACAACATTTCGTTTTGTTATGACCAACCTTGGTGTAATTTTCAACTTTATCGTCGTTGAAATGCACGCATATCCCGAGAAGAAAAGCGCACATACTCTGCAATAGTATTTCCTGCAGATCGTCGTTATTTTCACGTGTCTTCAATAGTTCTGTCAGGTAAGTCACTGAAGATTCGATTTCAATGAAGGTTCTAACTGCCAATGAAGAGTAAGAAGTCCATCGACACAGTAGCATTAAAAGACCAAGTTTCGACTGAATCTTATTGCTTTGTCGAAAAAGTGTAACGCATTGTTGCATAAGTGTCACTGGAGGTCTGCCAATTGTTCTTGCTAGAAGAACTCTTGTTAATTGTTCTTTTTGATTAGAGCTATCAATTAATGCGTGAGACAGTGCAACGGACGAAAACCAATTTGACACTGAATCGACTGAAAATAGACCTCCGCACAATAGTTGACCTAAGAATAAAGCATATAAATTAATATTTTAATATTTTATTTTCATATATTTTAGCAATAAAAATATAAATGTTGAACTTTTTATAATAAATAAATAGCAAGACAATATACCCGTTGTCAATAATGTTGCTTCGTTATCTTGCGGAAGTAAGGTCTGAACAAGTTGCTCCTGCATTGCTTCATTTTTGTACAAATAGCATTGGAAACAATATAATACTGCACATCTTAAAAGGAATGGCTGTTTTTCATTGACCATTGTCATCAATAATACAACAATTGCTGGCCTAAGAATAGACACAAAAAAGTCGAACAATCTGATTGTGCACAATTTCTAATTCAATTTCTTGCAATGAACACTGAATACATTAGTAACGACGCCGCCCAGTAAGCGAAAAATAATTCAAAGTTTACAATTAACAAATAGACAGGTACGAATTCATGTTTTCCGTTTTTATTTATTCGTAAATACCTTGGTGGACTACTGGGTGCCATGACACTTGACAAAAACTCTTGATTATTCTTATTTCCTCGAACGACTTCTGCGACAGCGTTTATAGTTTCTGTCAAAACTTCAGCGGATACACCATTTATCATTAAAATGTCACAAAGGGACTGTAATAAGCCGCACCTTTTCATAATATTTTGACAAGCTGCCACCGACTGAAATATTTGTCATTTTTTATCACATTTACCATTTTGGTAAAGCTTGAATCAATTTCAAGGATCACAAATAGTATTCACGAAAATTAAAGAATTAATATGAATTTTTCTAATTCAAAGACCCTAAATCTTTTATTTGTGAATCTTTACGAATTTTAACATGTACATGAAATTGTGACAGTACATACCTGTGCAGGACCACTCGCAGCTACCAAAGCACGAATAACTTGCACAGTACAATGAACATTTGCTACTTTCTGTGGACTCCACGTTACAAGAGAACTGCTGTCTGGTTCTAAAGGTTGTTGAAGTATTGGGTTCAAACGTTGAATGTAACCACCTTCAAGAAATGTTTTAAAGCATTTAGAATCGATTAAAAATTGTTAGTTTTAAAATATTATATTATATTTTAAAAGTGCTTCTTTTTTTTTTAGAGAGTATGATTCAAATTTCAAGCATATCAAACGCGTGATTTTTTCCAAAAAACTAATTAATTGAAAATTTAAATTGTTTGAGAATAACGTGGTTAGGAATAATTAATTACAAAATGTTTGATTTCACTACTAATAAAATAAATAAATAAAATAAAAATTCAGTAAAACTCACCTTCATAGAAAAAGTGTTGGTTACTATAATTTCCTCGCAAAAGATTCAGCATCAGCAAAAGGCAGTCTTCAACAACAATGCCACCATCGATACCTCCTTCTTGTATAATTACATCGTATATTGTGTCAAAAGCATTTTCAAAAGCAACTAATTTTTGTATATTTGCATTGCCTTTGGTTAACTGGATCAATAGCAGGAATGCCTATGAATGAAAATTAACACTTATACAGTATATTAAAAAATTGACTTTTGTGTATTTTACTCGCATAGATCGTAAAGTAAGTAAAGTTTACTCAAAATGGGATTGATTAAAAAAATACTGGACCTTGTATGTATATTAAATATTTGTGATAAGGATGAATAATGCATTCTCTCAGGAAATTCGAGAAGTTAAATTATGCTATAAAAAAAAAATTTACAAAAGTTGCAAAATATACAGAATTATCACGGAATATCATCGAATTGCAAAAATGAAAATAGGTTGACGAGAAGAAAACAATTAAAAGAAAATTACAACATATTTTGTGAATCGTAATACAAAACAAAATATAACATTCATTCTAATTTCTGTTTAATGAAACTTAAAAAAAATATCTTTTGAACTCAAGACCATACACCGAAAGTAATGTCATGTGAATCTATGAAAATAACTTTAAAAAAAAAATGAAATCTAATTATTTAGATGTATAGGAATATTTATTGCAAACATTAACTAACCTCGTTTCGAATAATTTCTCTACTGTCGCTAAATAAATCCATCAGTTTTGGAACACCTCTTGTACTTAATATTATTTCTTGAATGTCTTTCGGTGTATTGGCAAGTAAATTTGCCAACAATTTCAATGCTGGCCATCTAACTCTGAAGTCAAATTCTTCGAGAACTCTAAGAACTTGTTCTACACTCTCAGGCTGTTTGATAAATATTTCTGTGAATTGTTCTCCAACTTTGTGATCTAATCCATACTTTTCCACTGAAAATTCAATATCCATGTTACAAATATATTACATAAGAGGAAAAATGTCTAACAAATAATGGATTAAAATTGCACATATAATTTATTATCATACATATCCTTGAAATAAATTTATCATTAACCTTCTTCGTCAAAAGCTTCTGAATTTGTAACATTACAAAGAATATCCAAAGCCAGTCCGATGATTTCACAATCTGTCCTATCCATTTCTAACACTTGTCGCAGAGCTTCCATTCCTCGTGTACCCACCTCAACACGGTACGTTCGAGACAATGCCTTAAGTGCTCGACAAGCATCTCGCCTATCTTCTAACAATGTTGATGTATGTACTCGATCCACCAAACGTTCGACCTTTTTTTAAAATAACAAAGATACTGATGTAACAAATCATTTTTTGATTAACTTACAATATGTCAAAAGTAAATAAACACATAAAATGTCATTAATATGTTTAAATAGAAAGATATATTCAGTTACAGTGTCAGCTCCAGTAGGTAATTTTTCCGGAGGCGGTGTTCCGAGGACGGATTTGAAGCCACTTTTGAAGTATTCCATTGTAATTAAAAAAAAAAAATTGCAACAATCTTCACCTCTTGTTTTACAGCCTATACACGTCACTTAGTTCAGTATATATGTATTACACGCCATTGATATATGAAGGCTGACATTTAATTCCACACTCCACCTCAGTGACGTCCGCTTTTTTTCGTCCAATCACCTGTCGGACACTTTAAGGGGGTTCTAAAGTAGAACTTTTACCGACACTTTTTGTCGAAACTCATTTCAAATAGAACTCATTCATTTATGAACCGATTTAGTTGAAATTTGTACGTATTGTATATACATATGTATATATGTATAGGAATGCTACGAATTTCTGGTGAACATATATATGTACATGCATAGTACGTCATATACCTACTCATCTCTGTATTAGCATTTTCAGTAACTACACCGTGCCGAAATTTGCATCGCGAGCGTGCAGAATTGGCACGGTGCACGTGTTCAGGCCTGTCGATTTCTGCGCG
>JAPYZR010007856.1:0-20614 GCA_030522945.1 Trichopria nigra | reverse complement strand
AAAAACGAAAGTCATCAGAAGCCTTAATAGAGCCGAACTAAAAGTGATAGTGGCAATTTTAACGGGACATGGTCTGTTCCGACACTCACTTAATAAGATGGGACTAGCTGAGGACAATACCTGTCGGTTTTGTCTAGAAGAAGAAGAGACCTCAGAAGATGTAATGGGCGAATGCCCAGTATTTATTAGGCTCAGGAAAAGCATCTTCGGCAAAGAATTTCTTTCTTCTAAAGGATAGCAACATATCCTCCATTTTGAGTTTCTATAAGAAACTTCTATAAGAAACTCAAAATAGACTTAACACAGAGGCCTCACAGCCTCAAGGGAGCACATGACACAAAAGTTCGAATAACGGACAAAGTGTCTAGGCGAATATTTTAAGTCACCAGCTCCAATATACAATACTAATACTAATACTACTAATACTAAATACGTTATGATGTAGGTATATTATGATAAATATTGATTTCATTATGAATTTATCTCACCCTAGGATGGTGATATGTCGACTCCTTTGCATATAGCGTGCTCGAATGCCGACGTCGACTGCGTGTCAATACTATTGAGGCAATGCAAACTCATGCAGCATTTATATTCTCAAACAATGATTGAAAATGCCGATGAAAGCACATTAACGAAAACCAAAGAGGCAACTTTTCAAATCCTTAAAATGCTGTTTGAATATGGCTACAAAATTGATGCCACAAACATCGTCGGTCGCGTGCATTTGAGTAATTTCGTGCTGCTTGGTCCGAAAGGGATTCTTGAATTGATGATTCAACATGGATATAATGTTGATAAACATTGCGGTGCTCGACGACGAGCGCAACACCTTGCTGCATGAAGCGGTAATCCGTGGTACTGAACGTTTTATGCGAGAAGAGCTAAATTCCATGCTTGTTAAAATTAATGGAAAAATATAATTATAATTATATCGTAGAAATTTCAAAATTTAATAAAATGAGTTACGGTCACTATGTTTATTGTCAAGTTTCAACGAACCAAAAACAATAATAAACAAGTAACATCCTAAAAACGTGCGAAAATGTTTTTTGATCATCCCCCCTCCATTCCTATATATCCCAAAAATATAATCAGATCTAAGATCGGCCAAAACACACATTTGAAAATAAAATTCAGGGGCTTCGCCTTTGCGGCCTTCGGCCGCCAACTCCATCGGGCGCTCTGCCCCCAGGACCCTGGCGCGCTTCGCTCTTAATTTTTCTCACTAAATTCAGAAAGGTATGGTAGTTTAAAGTTTATCAAGAAAATGTTTTTTTTTTCATCTGGGTAATCTACGATCCCGAAAACCTCCGAGTAACAAAAAAAAAAAAATAAAAAACCCCCGAGTGCAAATAAAAATGTATGCTTCAAAGGGTTAAATATTAGTTACCTCTTGAAATGTACCATATATTATGTCGACCAAATATACTCTCCTATTTCTAGAAAATGATCATCGCCGGGATATTATTTTACTATTGACAGGTGCAGATAATAAAAAATCAACATTCAATACAGCAAGTGAAAACAGTAATGATAAGCATTTTCTCTCTGACAAAATTACGTATAATCTACCGATCGATTGTTTGCAACATATTATTATCTTCATTATGGAATTGAGTATAAGAGGACGGTAAAATATGTAACATTAATTTAGATATTGAGAACCGTGTAGACCTACGACTAACTTTTAATATTTCCTTCAAGTCCAATAACTTATAATCTACAAACTATTGCAGATAATAATTGCAACAATTATACAAGTTCATCTTTTTAGCTTAAAATTTCATTATTTACAAATATATTGTGATTGCATTAATAATTTAAAAATTGAACATCAATTTGATGATATTAGAATGATAGTATCATTAACAATCATTGGAGTTCTACTTTCGCAATTCGTCAGTGGAATTTTAAATTTCAATCATTCACCGGAAAAGCATGATTTGGTTATGCAAGCAACGGTAAGGATATACATTCTTATAATAATTACATTAAATTTTGTTGTATCTAATGTATTTACTTCGATTTTACATTGAATAATTTCTTGTTTACATGGCAATTTATTTCCAACAGAACAAAATTCTAAACAATTGTTACAAGACAGAAATCAAATCTATCATTATGCTAAGAAATGTCGCCAATGGTCCGTACCCACCAGAAACAACCTACATTAAATACTCAAACTTGTCAGCAAATTGCAACACAACTGACCCATTCGCCAATTGGCAGGTTAACATGTTCATCATTAATGAAAGCAACGAACAACTTTTGAGCGATGATTTCCAAAGTTTGCTTGAATCGAAATGGTGGAACCACGAAGCCATTTTTCTGTTATTGAACGAAAAATGTACGAATGCATTTACGTCCCTATTCACAACTTGGGAACACAACGTTTTATCGGCTTTTTACATATGTTACGATAAAGGCGGCATCATTTTGTTCACTTTTAATCCTTACACGAATCACGCGACGGGGCCTTGGAAAAAGTTTGAAACCTACGAAGGAATCAATCAACACCCTTGGACTCTCTTCTATCGCCGTTACGAAGATGAAGGTAGCGGAAATTAACTAATGTCTATGTTCTTTTTGTATGTTTAAACACTATTTCCATTTGTAGTTTCCCTACTTTTCTGCAAGAGTTTGAGTTTGGACAAGGCAAGAAATATCGGTGGTTATACCGTAAACATATGTGGAGGAAAAGACCCTACATGGTTGCCAGAAGACCCAACGCAAACTGGTCTAAAACGATTCAAAGGTTCCAACGGATACATCACCCAGGCGATTTTCGAAAAATTGAACGCTACCGTAATAGATAACGTCGGCATGCCGGGTGATGTAGATAACATTAATTTAGAAAAATATGATATGCTCATAAACATGATGTATCCAGTACCCCTTTGGTCTACCTACTTATACCCTCACGACTATTCGGGAGTTTGCGTCGTCACTCGAATTCGTGGATATCGACCTCCAATCGAGGAAATTATAAGGATGTTCCATTATATTGAAATGATGTTGATAATTGCTGGATTCCTCGTCAGTTCCGTCATTTTAAAGTATACGACGAAACAAGCAATGTTACCATCGCTATTGAACGTTTTTCGTTTATTGCTAGGAGTCGCTTCCAGGAATGAACCCAGCTCAAATAGCGGTCGCTTTTTCTTCACGGTAATTCTTTTTTCTCTGATGACTTTGAATTTTCGATTTCAAACGACTATAACCGCCACGTTGATGGTGCCGATCCAATTGCCCGATATTGATACCGAACAGGAATTGGTAGACTCTGCGTATTCAATTTTCGGTTCCGTGTATTTGCAACAATTTATACTGAATCCTATATTAAATGAAAGATTCGGAGCCCAATACTTTTTTGAATGTATCGACGAGTTAAATAATGGATCTTTCGTAGCTTGCCTCGACGACTGCTTCTCGTTAAGAGAACTTGGAAAAAAGGATAAACTGCACATTGCAAAGAATCCTTTACTTATCTCGAATTTAGTCTTTGCCATTCGTCGGAACTGGCCTTTGACTGCCAGGATTAATTCTATCCTCCAAGCTTTGAGAGAAGCAGGGATTACTCAATATTATCGAAAATCCGAAGAAAAATCGATTTTTGAAGAATCTGACGGTGAGGTCGATGAAAAATCGATGCCTCATTTGATTTTCGCTTTACACTTTCTTGGTTTTGGGTATTGCTTCGCCTTATTCGTTTTCGTTACGGAAATTGTATACCATAAATTGTGCAAAAACACGTTGCAAATATGCAAAAAGAACAATAATATACAGACATATAACTCGCATAGAATAGGAAAGAAGCGTGTAACGGAGGTGTCCGTGAAGTTTCTTAATGACAGACCGAAAAATTTAAGTTTGTCATTCAACAATTTCATTAAAGATAAGAAATACATCTAGAAATCCAGTTGTAAATTGGAAATTTGAAGAAATGAAAAAAAAAAAAAAAGCTAATAAAGAAAAATTTTTCATTTTCCACTGACCACAATTTACTTGTACGAGTTGAATACCCAATTATTTTTTTTTTTTTTTTTTTTTTGTAATTGCATAAAACGTTTACACGTTCTTAAAACCCCATTAGAGGTTCCTGAAAATTCGCCTTTTTTCCTCTCCGGGATAGGCTGTATACTTATAACCCCTTATCCCCTTTGAGAAATAAATGTATAAATTGTCTTCATGAATTTTGGCATTATATATATATATATATATAGTCGAATATACATCCTATATCAAAAACTTGTTCCGCGTGGATATCTACGTCCCAGACGTTCTGAATCTTAAATGTACATCCTTGTTACGTCCTGGATGTCTTGGACCTTAAATGTACGTCCTTGCGATGTCCTGGACCTCACTGTCCAGTAAACCAAGAAGCATTCAAGAACCAGAAATAGGATTGAGAATGATAGAGAAGTATTCGTTTTGGACTGAAACGAATACTTCTCTATATCATTCTTAATTCTCCCTGTTAAAAAAGTGGATAGAATCGTATAGAATCAGATTTAAACTCTATCCGGATTTTAAAGAAACTGATAGAAATGTATAGAAAATATATCCATTTCTGTACATTTCTTTAAAATCCGGATAGAATTGGAATCCGATTCTATACGATTCTATCCACTTTTTTACCAGTGCTATTTTTGGTATACTTGAATACTTCTTGGTTTACTGGGTGTGTTGTGTGGGATAAAAAACTTTTATATAATAATTTCGTTGACTTAGGCATAAAATATAATAACGCTATATTTCATTTTTTATATATGTTTATATCCTCCATATCTTTATTTAGATATACTGTAACTGCTGGTTACGAGTCGTAATAATAAGACTCCAATGACATGACCGCGAATACTAGGTTTGTACAGTATTCCCGCTTCCTAATATCTATATATGTATAAAATTATATGGTAATTTGTTGAATATCTATATAGATTCTATATCATGCGGTTAATGATGGGGTACAGAAATCGATGGATTGAAATATCCGTTAAATATATATATGTTGATTTATTCCTTATTCGTATATTCTGCAATAACTTTTGTCAAGGACTTAATCATTCGGTTTAGATTCCTTAACTTGGCCAGAATAAATGGTGACTCGGAATAAGTGGAGTTTTGCTCTGAATACCGATCGAGTGCAAACGCGTGCAGCACCAGTGCAAAAGGAGAATTCGCTCCAAATAACTGTATATGTATGTGCAACATAAAACTGATAAACGAATAGTTTTCTCAAAATGTTGGCTCTGGTAATTTGCTACAGTCTGCGTAATACTCCAAAATATACCGCAGTGACGGAAGGCTTCAAAATTAATTTAACGAGAAATTTCGAATGTAGGTTACAATATTTTGAAAAATCTATTATGTACTTTTCCGAACATTTTGAGCACGTGCTCGTCATTATTACTTTGGCACATTTTCTTTAATAAATTACGTAATAAATGTAAAAGATTTTTAAACCTTGTATATTATATCCCTGGTAAAAATCGAACATGATCGAAACATATGAAAATTATTAATGTTTCAATTCACGTTTAAATTGATGATTTTTAAGTTTTTACGCTTTTCCTTTTTTTTCACTAGGGATATATCTTTTGCGTATGTACGCGCATGTATACAGTGATGTTAATTTTGTTTTATAAAACTAAAAAATGTCATATAATTTCAATAAGTGTGAAAGAATTGTAGTACAGAATTTGCACCATTTCCATAAATTACAGTGGGAAAAATAGCACCAAAAGTATATTTAATTGTACGCAATATATGACGTGGTTGTTTTTCTTTGTATTACTTTTTTTACTTGTTTAGAGGAAATGTTACTCTGTAAAACAAAATAATAAGTAAAATAATAATAACTAAGAAAAACAGTCAACTTGAGATGGCGCCCAAAAGTCAGGTGCCACTTATCCTTGAAAAAATTCTGGTTTCGCTTTGATCTAGTGATATTTTGAGTCTTTCTAGAGGAACTAGTGATTTAATTTGTTGTGTATGCACGCATACGCACATACATATACCACATATACTGATAAGCAATGCCGTAAATGCATGTTCCACCATTTTTAAATGGCATAAAAGCATAAAAGTGTGGCTTTCGGGAGCTATACATATAAAAGGTTAGAACCGTAGAACGTTTAAAAGTTTGTAACCTATATATATATATATACATCACATCATATACGCATGCAAACGTCGGCTTATTTCTCCACGAAACTGATGTTTTTAAATCGAATCTCATGTGCGCAAAGTCAGAAAGAATCGGATACACATTTAGGCTGCATGTTGCAAAATCGACGCATATTTGCATTGAAAACTAAAAGTAAAGTTTGAGTCCTGAAACGGTCGTGCAGTTTATATGAATATATATATCAGACGAGTGGGGTATATACATGTATATACATACATATAATATTACATATTATTACGTAAATAGCGCCGACCATAACCTTAATTTAGACAAAACCCAAAATTGCCGGGTTGTTCTGAACTCGGCAAAAAAAGAAGAGTTTGGTATTACAAAAAATTGTTAAAGCTTTAAGTGATTGATCACGCGTGTATATTCAATTTAAACGTAAAGAAGAATTCAAAAGAAAGAATTATGAGCAACCTCGATGGCTTCTTAAAAGAAACAAAGAAATCAGAGAAATTAGGCCCGTTCAATGTTACAGATTGTGCAGCAGAAGGTCTGGAAACTGCATTTTATGCTTATATATGCGGTAATCTATCAATTTTATCTACATCTATTATTACAATATATTTGAATATTACGTCCGATTGAATTGATACTGTTAAAATTACTGTTGTGTAGTTTAAGTCAGCTTTCGTGTCTTTTATAGAATATATTGTCGTGAACTTTAATTGTTTAAGACAGGACTTGAGAGTATTTATTTTGCTTTAGGTGTTACTGGGATACCCTTGGCATTGAAGGGTATTGACAGGTACTTCCCGACAAAACTAGAATCTAAATTGGCATTTGGAGCTGTTGCTGCTATGGGAATTTCTTATTATTTTGGTTCTCGTGCAAAAACTAAATGTGAAGAAAATACAAAAGAAATGTATAAATCCCAACTTAGGAGTTAGATATTGAAATATTATTATCAATAATTTTTTGAGCATCATGCAGGCTGTAAAACGACTACTATCAATCGCCAGAAATGGTTCGTTTCATCTTAGCGATTTAAGAAAATGTAAAAATAAATCGCATGTTGTAGCATCACAAAGCACCCATAGTATTGTAGGGTCAGTCGAAGGAATTCAGGAGGATGATATTATGCAAAGTGAATATGAAGAAATATCAAATGAATACTTAGGTATAGTGTCTGGAGGACATCGAGCCTTTGTCATTCAGCCCTTTATAAAATGGGGCAATGATAAACGACGTAATACAACACCGCAGCTGCAATTGGAAGAAGCTGTTGCTCTGATTGATACCTTGCCTAATTGGTCAGTCATTGACAAAACGTGCGTGCCATTGTTGACTCTACAGAGGAAAGAACTACTTGGTAAAGGGCGCATGAAAAATGTAAAAGATAGAATAAAGAAAAATAGAAATATCAGTGCTATTTTTATTAGTACTAATATTCTGAAATATGTACAAATACAAACTCTTCAAGAAATTTTTGGCTTACCAGTTTATGATCGATATTCAATTGTCATTCAAATTTTTCGAGCACATGCTCAAAGTCCTGAAGCAAGACTTCAGGTGGCTATTGCTGAACTTCCTTACATTAAGAAAAAGATGGGGGAAATGTGTGAAGCAGCACCTTTATTTGAACGAAGAAAGATGCTCTTGCATGCACGAGAGAGTAAATTGAGAGATGCTCTGAGAAAACTCAAAGATCATCGCGAGTTGCTTCGAAGCAAGCGAACTGTTTCTGAATTTCCATCTGTTGCTATTGTTGGTTATACAAATTGTGGGAAAACCTCGTTGATTAAGGCACTAACAGGAGATGAAACGATGCAACCTAGAAATCAACTTTTTGCCACACTTGACACAACTGCCCACCAAGGACTTCTGCCAAGCAGAGTAAAAGTTCTTTACATGGATACTATTGGCTTCATACAAGATGTCCCAGAAACATTAATTGAGCCTTTCGTAGCAACTTTAGAAGATGCAATGATTGCTGTAAGTAAAATCGTATGGATAACTATTATAGAAATACGTGTAATCAATTTTTATTTAAGAAATTTAAAGAATATATTGAATAAATTTATAGGACGTAATAGTGCACGTGTACGATGCTAGCCACCCAGATATGGAAGCGCAAGTCGATCATGTTAGAGCAACGTTGAGTTCACTGATCCATGATAAAAAACCAATTTTGGAAATTGCTAATAAATGTGATTTAATAGAACCAGGAACATTGCCAGACGGTGTTTTAGGAGTTTCAGCAGTTTGTCTGACAGGTTAGTTTGGTTTCAGTCATTTACAATACCTTTAAACGAACGAACCGTTATTTTAATATTTTGCTAAAACTTCAATTAAATTTTTACAGTGCGTGTTTATTGTAGAAAATTCATACCATTAATAAGCAATTACTTCAAAGATTATCTAGATATGTTATTTTTCACAGGTATAGATATATTAAGATCCGAAATTGAAAAAGAACTATTGGCTGCAACTGGCCGAACTATGAAGAAAATGCGAGTACGATCAGGCAGTCGAGAGGCAGCTTGGCTCTACAAAGAAACTACCGTAACGAATGCTGAGGCAGACCCGGAAGACCCTCAGTTCATGATATTGTACGTTATCATTACTGAAGTTCAGATGCACAGATTCCGAAAATTTTTAAAGCAGTGAATTGAAAAACAGTTAAATCAAAGTCAGGGAAAAGTTCAGTTTTATATTTTTTGTTTTTTTGTTCCTCTACTTATAAGACAAGTTATTATTTTAAATGTAAAATAGGAAATATTTTTCAATAGATTTGTAGAAACATGAGTAAAAGTTGCTAATTAAATTTTGTAAAACTAAATTTTTATTAAGGCGATCTGTTACAATCGATTTTGGCTGTTATGAAATAGGCAATTAAAAAAAAAGTTCATTTATGTTATCAATACTATTAGTAACGGCAAAATGACATTAAGAAAGTCTTATTGCAGTGATAACGTGCATTAAATGTCAGTAGTATATATAACGATGAACTGGGTTTTCAGAATGAACGATTTTGACCAAATATCTAAAGCAATATAGAAAATGATAATTTATGTTAAAACATGATCATGAATTATGACTCATATTACTTGAAAATATTTAAATACTTTTAAAAGTAAAAAATAGTTGTACTATTTTAAAATTCAAAGTATTGATTTTAATATGTCGAACAAAAATTGAAGGAATTAACTCTGGAATACGCAATATTCAATCATTGAATATATATATATTCGATCATTTTTAGTAAAAATTACAGATTATATTTTACAATTTTTCGTCTATTTAATTATCTAAAAGTTTTTATTTATTTTTGTTGAATTATTGCATTTAACTGGATCGATTGACATTTCCACAATTTTTGTTCTTTACGATATTCTATTTAATTATGATATTTGTTATCATTGTCTATTATCAATATCAGACATAATTCTATGTTTTTTATTTACGACCTTCAGTTTACATTCTTAAACTCATTCA
This sequence comes from Trichopria nigra, assembly GCA_030522945.1. Lineage (NCBI taxonomy): Eukaryota > Metazoa > Arthropoda > Insecta > Hymenoptera > Diapriidae > Trichopria > Trichopria nigra. The sequence continues at coordinate 10,980 of JAPYZR010007856.1, read as the reverse complement.
TGAAAATGTTATATATAGATATACTTTATTATATTTGCGTCTCGTTCTAGAGATTACATACAGTGTCCTGTAGAATGAAGCATTACTTTCGCAAAAATATTTATTTTCCTAGAACAATCAATCAGCATCAAATATTAAAAATCTAACGATGATTCCTCATCGGTGTCAAAAAAACGTCATCGTTTAGAAAACTCGGAAATATCATTAAACAATTTTTTATCCCTTTAAGAACGTTTTAATGCTTCAAACAATAGCGCACATGTATTCTCATCTTCCATCTTCAAACAAGGCCCATCACGCACGAATCACGATTAAGATAAAACGTCACGTACTGGAATAAGTGGCATGTTTCTACAAATAAGTTCTTTTATCCGTAAAGCTTAATGTTGTTATTTCTGAAAATTCTTGTCGTTCTTCGCGAATACAATAGTTGTTTCCGCTTATTAATTTTTATTTACAAAATTGTTTCTGCTTTTTATCATTAGTGGACATATTTGTAACTTATCAAAGTTTATTGTTATCGCACCACTCCCATAGTCCCATAAAAAATTGTTCTCATGTTTTTCTCGATTCGTATACAATTTAAGGAATATCTCGATGGGATAATTTTTTAAGCTTTCATTCTAGAAATGAATAAAGAAAAGTGTAATTTCGATATAAAAGACGTAAGTCCGACAATTTTGTAATATTTTTAACGACATGCACAATTTACTCGTTACTGTATATAGTAAATATTTCATAATAAAAGAAAATGTTATCTGATATTTGCTCTGGAAAATTTTGTAATTTATGAAGTTCATTCTCCAAACAATCTTTTTTGAATATCTTATTTTCTAGTTCACTTATTATAAGTCCATATAACAGATTTTATAATTATGTATAAGATAATTTTAAAAATCTATCATCATTTGTGTTTATTAAAAAAAAAAGAAAAAATCCGTCCAATATAAATTTGCTCGCTGAACATTAATTGCTGCCGTAATTAATTAACGATATGGCCAAGTGCGAGTGGACTTGGTTTGCTCGTTTAGTAGTTGTCGAAGCAAAATTCCTGACGTTACCGAAGGAAAACTCCATTCAACAGTTCGTAAATTAACTGGTCTTTGAGTTGGCACATTTGTGCTGTTATTATTTAGGCTCTCAACTGTTGCGGTTCCAAGTTTCCGACAGACACTTCGCTAAAAGCCCCGGCCAATATCAACATCAAAGACGAGACCGAGTTGCCCACATAGGGTATACTTTCAGCTGCACTCATAGCTACAGGACATAGCTTCGTTTTAGTGGCGATGTCTCGTATATATGCATCATATAATAAAGATATACATTATATCGATATTGAACGTGATGTATCTTGACAATATTATTATTTCATTATTTTAACACTCAATTTTGATTGAAGATTGTTGGCGGATGTATTTAAAAATTGGTATTTTACATATTAAAACCGCGAACTGAAAATTCCCATATGGGATCCTATATGGGAATTTGACGTGGAATCCCACGTAATACGAAAATGTTGTTTTTAGGAAACAAACAAGAATCTTTGGAATATTTTTTAGACAATTTTAAACAAGAAAGAGACTTGTTTCATTATGCAATAGAAATCCCATATCAAAATTCACGTATCGGGATTTCTATTACAATGAGACATATTGTTTCATGCTTATTGTTTAAAATTGTCTAAAAACTATCCCAGAGTTTTGACCATTCCAAAAAAGAACATTTCCGTACATACGGGATTTCACGTAAAATTCCCACATGGAAATGTTCAGTAGGGTTTATTTAACGATATATATTAATTGTATTGTATTGTTAATTATAAGATATAACGGTAAAATTTTTTTAATTCAAAATGGCGGTTCCAGCTGATCGAAATGTTTCGAACAGTTGGCGCATAAGAGAATCGAATAATAATAATAATAATAATAATAACTATAATAATAATTTTAAAATCAATTCGTCATTACGAACGACAATGATTCACATAAATCCATTTTCATAAAAATGGTGATTACTTCATAGATTCGTGATTCCAAAACCATAAATACAAAGCTTCCAAACCAGCGACAATTTTTTAAAACAATCTTCGTCTGCCATTTTGGCTCCGCCATTTTGAATTTTGCAAGTTCGACAGAAAATTCGTAAATTAACAAGCTTGAAAGCCCCTGTATACCAAATTTGTAGAAAGAACGACTATTTTTGAAAATGTTGATCATCCATATTGGATCCGGCATTTTCAATTATTAAAATTTGATATGAATGATTCGTAATCGGCGACCTCAAAAATTCTTATGTATACCAAAGTTCGTGATAATTCATGACTGACAGGATTAAATTGTTTATAAATTATAAAGAAATAAATATTTTATATTATATGATAATCTGTTGATACTATATAGTATATATATAAATATAAATAATGCAAAAATGTTTATAGTATTAAAAAAATGCAAAAAAAACAAACCAAAACAAAGCAAAATAAAAGGATAATAAAATGAAGCAACGTGTGTGTATATATATATCACAGATTTCAAATGCAGAGCAAGGAAAAAAGAAAACACCCGAAGATTTTATAAAGTAAGTCAAATTTTCGTAACCTTAGACTATCGAAAGATCGGACGAAAAATCCATTTATTTATGACTTGTCATAATTTTTTTAATGACTTGGATCATGAAAGATTCATTATAATGAATTATTTGTACTGTTATTGACATTTTATTCCAAGTGAAAATATTTATGTTAAAAATATTTAATTTTCTCAATTTCATAACCTTAAATATTTTTCTTTTTTTTTTAAATTCCATCAACGTTTTGTCGAACGGACTAATAATGTTTAAAAAGTGATTGGATTTTGTTGCTCGGGGGTGTTTGGGGGTCGTGAATCACGAATCCGAATTCAGATTTTAAAAATTCAAAATGGCGGATCTAATATGGCGGATGAATCTTTCAAAAGCGATTGGATTTTGTCGAAACTCATTACTCGAGGGTTTTTTTTGGTAAAAATTCATCCGCCATTTTGAATTTTGAAATTCTGATGCAATATTCGTAATCAGCGCAGTCACAAACGAAGAATCAAGCCCTAAAATGGTACGTTTCGCCGTCACAAAAGACTATGACTTCTTTTTATACACGTTCGTTTTCGAGAGTTTGGTGTTTTGCAGTACCGAATTGCAGCCGCCATTTTGCATTTTCCAAAAATATCGGACTCCACAGAGATTTTCCACAACTCTCTACGTTGCGTCAAGTTTGGCCGAGGGGAGGTGATCGATTTGCGGCAAAGAATGCCCCATATACATCATGATAAATCTTGTTTTCAATAAGAACGCCAAGATGTCTTTAAAAATTAAAATTAATGAAATAAATCAAAATTGAAAGTGACAATTATGTTAGGATTTTTCGTTGGACTAATATATATATATTTCACATCAACGAAAAGTTTCGTTTTACCTTTAAAGAATAATGAATTGAATGTATAGAGTAAACGAATAAAAGAAAAGGGTAAATGTGACGAACCAATATATAACAGGAAGAAAATCTAATGCAATGCATAAGTATTATTTCGTCACATAAGAAAAATATTAAAAATCATGAATAGTGGAAATAATACGAAACAGTTTTTATCCACTTATTGTCAAAAACTGTGTCAAATAATGCAGCTAATTACCGTATCTAATTATTGTACGGCTATATACTATAACGGCAGACTTATACTTCAATACTAGAAAAGTGATGCTGCTGCGCTCAGTAATGCAAGGAAAATATTCTGACTTACTTTTTTAGCTCTAATTCCTAAGAGAAAGTTGCATAATGAGTGATAAATTAATAATTAATATGGCAATAAGCAAGAAAATTCGTGACGGAGAGAAAAGAAAACATTTCAAAAAATCTTTTCTCTGAGAGTCGATAACTGCCAGAAAAAATATATAGTTTTCGCAATTTTGTATAAATTTCAGTTCTTGATTATACATTTTCTGTTCCACATTTTTCATTTTTTGTCGTATAAATGATCCACGTTTCAATAACACTTCACTTCAAACAAATTATATAAAGAAGCGTTTAACCATACATTGTATAATCTCTCATTTTTAATTTTTAATATCTGACTTCCTATTCGCAATCTGCTACCATAAAAACCACCTATTAATAACGAGTTTCAAAAAATTCCAATCACATTTTAAAACTTCGCTCGCCATATTTGAACCGCCATTTTGAATTTGTAAAATGTGACTTTAGATTCGTAATAAGCAACTTCGAAAATAAAGCATCAAGTTCTAATATAGAAAACTTTGTCTTCATTGGAGTGAGTCGGAGAATTTACACTCCAAACAGAATGAAATGTCACTCTTAAAGAGTGAAAATTCACACCTTTACAAGAGTACCTCAATTATCACTCTTTATGGAGTTTAATTTCACTTCAAGAAATTTAAAGAGATGCATTATTGCTTCAAATTTTGGACAACCTGGAAGTCAAATTTGACAAAGGATGCCCCGTACATACGTAAATATATATATATATATATATATATATATATATATATATATATAATTATTTTTTCATTTATTATATTGACAATGTTAGAAGTTTTATTTTATTTGGAAAATAGATAAAAAAATTAATTTTTTTTAACCTAAATTAAAAATTTCTACCTTAAATAATTAAAATGTTTATATAGATTATAATGTTAGATTGTAAACTCTAAAGTGACGAATGTATTATCATTTGTTTATATATAATAAAAATTATCGCATTTGTGTATATTAATTGATTTTTATCTCTCGTATAATGGTTTCATGAATGATTCACGTCGAAAAGCATTCACTGTTTAAGAATACGAAGCGACATTCTTAAACATCTAAATCTACAATCAATGTTTTTGACGGATGACTTTCTTTGTTTCAAAATGTTTCAGTCAATTATGCGATTAGTGGTAATGTATATTGAGATAAGCGTACTATTAAATGTACAATGTACATTTTTATTATGAACTCCATCTTTCATATTCATATACTCTTGCCTCAATTGATTTTTCAATTTATTCTATGTTTGCATATACAATTGTTAAATGAAAATGATTTCATATACGTAAAACATTATTTCCTTTATAGAATGATTTTATTCATATAAATAAAAATCATATGTAAATATTTTATTTTCTTTCTTTATATGCTTGCGTATATACCTTATACATATTATTTTAATTCTTAAAATACGTCACATTAAGATCATTGCTTGAATGAGTCTAAAGTCTGACTCCAAAATAACATGTTTTTAGCCCATTTTTGAATACATCGGAGAATGCGCTCCATATGTGAAGGTGCATTTATTTTAAAAGAGTTTTGCTTTGAAATTACGCATTAACTTTGTAATAATTAGTGCGTAAACATCGTTGATTACAAATATGACGACATATTTACAGTAATCAAATTGGCGGATTCAATATGGTGGGTTAAAAAAAATGGTAGAAACTATAAATGACAATGTAATAAATATGAATGCAAAAAAAATATATATGTTTTCGTAAACAAATAGATATAATAAATGCTGCTGGAAAATGAAATGTGTTATTTAAAAATAATCACTTAAAGATAGTAAATAATATAATTAGATCCGCCATTTTGAATTTGGTAAATCTGCATAGTCATGTTTGCGATCAAGGATTTAAAACAAAATTCATTGTTTTTATTATAAATTTTATAACACTTCTTAAATGTTTATGTATATTGTTGCATTTAACAATATGGCGGACTAAAATCCGAAACTTTACTCTATTAAAGTGATACTGAATATATAAATCGGGGATTTTGTAGGTCCCCTATACCACATTTTCGACATTCAAAATGGCGAGATATCCACTACCACTAATATAGGAAAATTCAAAAAAATTCTACCTTTCTTAGTTTATCGAGGAATGAATTCACTAAATATTCCGAAATGTATGCGGAACGAATCTTGAAATTCATCAGAATTTTGAAATTCAAAATGGCGGATGAATGTTTACCAACTATGGATCTTAAAAATTCTGGATCATTCTTTGACTTTCTCGGCTTTCTTGTTATTTGTGTCTCTCACCTTTTTTTAATCTATATCTCTGATTTCTCATGTTTAGTTCTTTTAGCCTGTAACATTTTTTATTTACATTTTGCGGTGTTTTTGTATTTTCATTTTTAAAAAGTGAGTTTCACTGCAAATAAAGCGATTTTCACTTTAAGAAATATAAAATTTACCAAACGAAAACCTCGACCAAAATTGAAGTATATAAAAAAAGTAAAATTACTGAACTTGTAACAAAAAAATCACTGCATTAAATTGCGAGTCAATAATATTTTGAGATTCCAATACACTTTTGAAAACGATCCATACACCAAGATTTTTCGTTCCTTGCTTTAATTCAAATTTGACATTCAGAAACTGCTCGATGTAATGATGATTATTTTTTAATTTACAAATTTTTTGTTTTAAACATTATCATACAATTCATATATACCTGCACACGATAATGATAAAATCCCATATTAAAGATTAGACAGTCATAATTCATTCGTGCCAAGAATTACATTCAAGTCGAGAACTGTTGAAGAAATCGATTTTTTTTATCAAGTTTGTAGTGTGCATTATTATACTACATGCTAAACTGGTATTAAACTCTGCTCGCAATTTTCCGAGTATATATAAGGCATGTATGCAAAGTAATCAGACTAAACGCGTGGCTTGAAAACTAACAACGCTCTAACCACGCGACTGATGTATGTATATAGTTGATTACTATATTGCAAAGAAATGATTAAATTATACTGGTTTTTTAAAGTAATTTTCGTGAGTGAAAATTTGATTTATTCATTGATTAAACCAATATTATTATTTAATTGATGTTTATTCTTGAAATACGTGTATTTTCAGATAATTATTGGAAAATAATGTGTATCTATTAAATCGGAATTTGTAATCTCTCTCGTGTAACGAATTTAATCCCGTACGTATTTAACTTCGAATCTTATTACTTCGACCTGTGCCAAAGGTTGGGATCGAAAAAACAATTATGTATATGTTTTTTCATCGATGTCGATCTTTCACGTTATAACGGAACGAAATTATGTAAAAAAAATTCCGTCCGTGATTTTGTACTTACGTATGGGATTAATACGAACTACAATTGTAGGGGGGGGGGGGGGGGGGCCCACCATTTTATAATTTAGAAGACGAGATATCCATCACAATCTTTAACAAAGTAATGTAGGAAAATTCTGTCTTTCTTATAGTTTATCGAGGAAAATGATGAATGAATTCTGCAAATATTCGGAAATGTATACCGGAATCAAATCAGTAATCGATTTTTTAAAACTGACTAAGTAGAACTCGAGATATCTACAATCTTCAACAGAATAACTAAAATTTAAAAAATTGTATATTTCTTAGTTATTTGAGGAAAATGATGAACGAGTACTCCAAATACTATGAATTATGTACCGAATAAGACATTTCAAACATTGACCAATAAGAATAAGAAAACCTTAAAAAACCTTATCTTATCTCTTCATTTTTTAAATGAAATGTAATAAACAAATACTTAAAATACACGAAATTTCATATCGAATAAAAAACTCATCAGTTTTTTTTTTTAAATTGACCATTCATAGAAGTCGAGATATCTCCGATTCTCTGATCTCCAGTCTGGACCAAATGTCTGTTTTAGATCATCATGCACCAGTTATATATATATATATATATATATATAGGATATATAACTCTCCTTAAGGGTTGGCGGCCGACGGCCCTTTAGCTTGTTTAATTTTATTCAATTTTAAACATTGCTGTCTGCTAATGTTAACAAAAATTATTATTATTATTATTTTAATTCTTTCTTCCATTTTTATTCCTAATTGCAGCACACCAAACTATATAGACTTACATTATTTGGAGTCAATATATATACATTTAATTATAAAACGGCACAAGTATTTATATATATATAATCCTGCTTTTAATTTAAAATCGAAATATAATAATAAAGTAAAATATTACCGCATAAATTTACGCGCACGTATATAATTTGATTATTTTAGGTGAGAATTATTTCTGCATTATCAATATATTTTCCTTTCGTTGATCAAACTCCAGTTACATTATGTTTGCATCGAATAATTTTATTGCAATTATTATATAATGCGTGTAATTAACATTTTTACCAATTTTGCTTCATTTTGAAATTAAAACAAATATATTTTTTCTCATCATTAATTCACAAATTACATTTCGTGTATAATGATTCTATAACAATTAACGTAAAACGATAAAAAGTTATTATACTTTTTTAATTAATGTCAAATGTAAAATTGAAATCATATACACATACACACACGCACATATATATATAATACAACCAAGTTTATATATAATTGATATACTTCCGTATCATAATAAACAAATTTAACAATTCGTCAACATATATAGAACAATTATTTCTTAATGAAATATTTTATAGATTGAAAATTAAAATTGAGAATTAATACAGAAACAATTTATACAAGTATTACATATACATTTATATATAATTGTATAATTTATACAAAACGCATTAAAAAACCCTTTAAAGAATGCGGGTTTAAAGGGAAATTGAAAACAAATGCATTGCAGTTATATCGATGACGACTATCAATACAGATTTTCGAAAATACCGAAGTAACAATAGTATAGGTAACAAAAGAGTCGAATTATACGCGTTACCCTCGTTCTGAGAATGGCAAGGGATTTTTGAAGTACTTAAAAACGTGTTTTCGGGCTTCCTACATATTGACCGAGTATTGAAATACCAAGGACAATGATGACTATACGGTAACCATGTTAAAAAAAAAAAAAAAAAAAAAAAAAAAAAAAAAAAAAAAAAAAAAAAAAAAAAAAAAAAAAAAAAAAAAAAAAAAAAAGCTCACGAAGAACACGTTGGATTTGACATTTTGAAAATGTTGTTATTTGAATTATTTTTCGAAAATTAAAAAAATTTACGAAAACTTTGTGAAAAAAATTCTGACACATTCTTTGAAAAATTTAAAGCATTTTTTTGTTCTTTGCAATTTTGTTTTAAACTTGATAGTTTTCTAGATAAAAATATCAAGATTTATAAAAATGTTTTCGCAAATTGTTTTTAAACTTTTAAACATTTTTACAAGAAACGTAACAATTTTGTGACGTTATTTTCGAAAACGTCCATTTTCGCCGTTATCATAAATTCGTTTCTTTATATATTTTGCGAACGATTTATTTATTGCAAATTCTCGTCATTGACGATTTCATCGCGGGTTTAATCAATTTCATTAATGTTTGATTAATTTTTTCTTAGCGATACATTATCTATTATGATTTTCGCATTATCTTCCTTTATCTTTGTATACATTTATATATGTTTGAAATGACGCACGAGCGACTTTTCTATCTCAATGACATGTATCTCTCTATCTAAATCTCGTTGATGCCAAATGCAAAATCTAAAAAATGATAAATTTATTATAAAGTTGTATTCACTTGTTTTTAAATCGGATGAACAAAATTTGAAATGGAATATTTTATGCCAATGTTTCAATAAATAAAATATCACATGTCCGGAATTATGGGTTTATGGGGCAGGACATTGGGAATTCTGTTCGAAATTTCTCTCGTAAAAAGCTTGTATATATATATGTATCAAAAGCACTCGATCTTCAACTCCTCAAACACATTCATCATGGAGTACTTCCATAATGTTTATACTATTGATTTCGAAAAACCTCCATCTGCATTTTATCATCTTCAGCTCTCTTCCTCTTTAAAATTAAAATTACAATAAGCCTTGAAAAAAAAAATATCACCGAAATCTATTAGGTCTGAAATTGAGAAATTAATAATCTCATTTTTTCATCTATGCCATAGAAAGAAATGATATTCTGAATAGGTACATATTTAACATTATTATATAAATGTGTCCAATAATTACAAATATAAAAATTAGCAAAAAAAAAAAGAAACTTTAGAATATACTCAATTTTTTCTGAATAATTTAAATTTGACAACTCTATAGCTAATTTTGAGCGATTTTAGAGAGGCGAACAACCTTTATCCGATCAGGAAAAAAATCTAATTTTAAAAATAGTCTCAATCGATTGCTAAATTATAAAGAATATTCTTTGAAAAGGAATAGAAACGAGTTACTTCCCAGTAATTAAATTGGGATTGAATTATATAAAAGAGGATTGAGTGGGATTAAAACCGTTAGAGAAATTATGATTAGGTTCATATAACCAATCATGACGTTTCTCTAATGGTTTTAATCCCATTTATTAAACTTCAATCCCTTTTCAATTACTAGATTATGGAGCTGGAATCGCAGAGTGCCGTAAGTTACGACTGTAGAATATTTTAATGTTTTATATTTTAATGACGTTTCCATTTTATAAATAATTAAATTTTGTATTATATGACGTGAATTGTTATTTTTTTTATTTTTTACAATTTTTTTTGCGTAATTGAGTTTGTAACGAAAATATAGCACTTTAAATTTAAAACAGTGAAAAACTTGCAATTTAACTTTTCTCTTAATCACTCGACGTCGTGTAGAAGCTAGTGTCAAAAACTTTATAACAACTTTTTTTTTATACGTGAAAATTATTATATTCTTTACACGTGAGAAAATAATTCGTGAAAATCATGTATTTTCTATAACCACGTAAAGTAAGTTCCTTCTTAGAAATAAAAACAGAGACAAAACAAAACAGAACAATACAAATAGAACAAAAACAAAACAATAACCACAAAAAACGAAAAAAAGGAAAAAACGAAAGAAAAAAACAAAAATAAAACGAACGAAAAAAAAGAAACAAAAAAAAACGAAAGAAAAAACGAAAAAATACGAAAGAAAAAGAAATAAAAAAAAAAAAAAAAAAAAAAAAAAATTAAAAAAAAAATATAAATTTTTTTTTTTTTTTTTATTTTTTTTTTTTTTTATTTTTTTATA